>JASTWP010000426.1:0-153900 GCA_030770255.1 Temnothorax ravouxi
AGAACGTTAAAAAAAGCTTTTTGAAGATCAAATTCTAAATCGGTCATTACTGTTCGTGGACGCAATGACGGTGCTAATTTAATGACTATATATTCTAATTGGTTTAGAATCATTGCAATTTTTTTTCGCAAAGTTATAATAAATTAACGTTTTTTGCAATGTTTAGCATGTTCCGACCTCGGGGATGGTTGCAAAATGAAATTTATTGTTATTTTAACTCACCCAATATTCCATCAAAATTTGAAAACTTTTGTAATTAAAGTGAATTAATTGTCTTAATGACTGGCCTAATATTTGATCGAGCTTTTATTCGGACTTTATGCAAAACGGGCGCTACTGAAGAAATATTTGCTGACGCTACGTTTAAAACTGCTTCTATTTTATTAGAAAATAAAAATAAAAGTACAACTGTTAATGAGACACGACAATTTTTTACATTAATGGCTCAAAAATTTAATCATGTAAGTTATTTAAAAATTTATTAATAATATCTATTTCAAAAGTTGTTAACAATGATTCTAAACATAAAAATTATTATTTTTTTTTACATATTTTTTCTATTCTAAGGAATACCTTTTGCGTAGGTTATCATGGAACGAAGGAAATGTACAGATTATTAACCAATTAGAATATATAGTCACTAAATTAGCACCGTCATTGCGTCCACGAACAGTAATGACCGATTTAGAATTTGATCTTCAAAAAGCTTTTTTAACGTTCTTACCATATCTGCTGAAGTTAATAAGACGCAAGAAAGGATGTTATTTCCATTATTCACAAGTATCAATTCTCTCTCTCTCTCTCTCTCTCTCTCTCTCTCTTTCTTTCTCTCTCTCTCTCTCTCTCTCTCTCTTTCTCTTTCTCTCTCTCTCTCTCAATCTTAATCTCAATCTCAATCTTTATTATTGTATGCATAATATTTTTAATATATTAAAAATATTATATGCATACAATAACAATTCATATTAAATATTTTTAATTATTTATTTAAATCTTTATAATATTTTATAGGCGTTATGCAAAATAATTAGAAAAATCATAGGAAAAAGAGAGCAAATTTGAAGCAATCAGAGGAAATACTTACAAAGGCTTAATGGCTTTGGCGTCATTACCTGAAAAAGATATTATGACAGTTTTTCATAATATTAAATCAGACATATCGCTAGATATGAGACGTCGATCCCAATAACGTGACTTTCGCTATTACGGCCGTTTTTTGACTTAAAACGAGTAGCACCAACACGATTTTCAACGTATCGGAAGCTTAAACGGACAAATATTAAATAATTTAATAAAACGATACCACAGGACATTAAATCATAAATTTACAGATAATCCATGACCTATGGATGTTTATAAGTAAGTTTTGTACATTATATATAAATTGTTAGGAATAACTATGTACACATATTTATAATTATTATGTAAAATATTATTATATATACATTTGCTTTAATTCTTATTTACAGAAAAATTGGGAGAATTGCAGGCGACAAACTCGTCGAAATCTGACGACTTTAAAGGCAAGAAAGCGTTTAACAAGATTAAGATATAGTTGGATTATAAAAAATCGTGCTCTTGTGAACGCGTGGGACAGATTAGACGAGATGGCCTCTCTATAGAAGATTTTTGTCTTTGCAAGTTCATTACTATAAAAAATTATTAGATAATAACAAACAATTTAAATAAACAATTCGTATAAACTGTTTACTAAAATGTTTTTGTTTTAATAAATTTTTAAAATAAAATAAAGATATGCGTTCTATATATATAATAAATAATATATAACAGCGTAAAACATATACCTTTTATGTATATATACATACATATATAATAAATTCGTATAGATAATAACAATCTAAGATCTAACACACACGCACGCACGCATGCACGCGCGCGCGCACGCACGCACGCACACACACACACATTTCCTTTTCTTTTTCTTTTTATTGTCTTGTTTTATCGCGATGCGAGGGAGAGGTAGAGACCGAGGAAGAAGCAGAGAGACAGAGGCAGAGGCAGAGGCAGAGACAGAGGTAGAGGAAGAGGTAGAGGCGGAGCTGGTGAAAATATATATATCGGGCATCAACATATACATATATTATTATCAAAAATAATCTTCAATAAATAATAAAGTAACAATTAATATCTATATTTTATTTAGGCACATAGCTCTCTCTACTCCTAAATCTAACTCCTAAATCTTTTCCTTCCTGAATTATAGTGTTTATAAATATTTATTTTATTTACAATTTTTACATTTATAAATAAATAAATATATATATTTTTTTAATATGCATGTATGTATATATATATATATATATACATATATGCATATTAAAAAAATATATATATATTTATTTATTTATAAATGTATATATATATATATGTATATATATATGTATATATATAATGCATATTTAAAAGTTATAAATATAAAAATTGTAAATATGACTAAATAAATATTTACAAATGTGACGTAGCGCATCGTCGATTTGCCAACTCGAGACTATATAGTAGTCGGCGAGGCACGAGACACGATACCCGAAATGCGTTGCAGGCATCGTGGATGTGGATGGTCGTGGCAACGTCGCATAGCCGGCGCGTGCCGCCGCGGCCGCATTATCATGCATTACCAACGCTTTGGACATAGCACGGAACAGAACCAAAAGATCGTGCACATAGCACGGAACAGAACCTATAGAGCGTGCACATAACGCGTTACCCATCAGAAATTTTCGTGGACATGGCTACGTAGTTCAATGTGCACGTTTTGTGCACATAGAGGCGCTCGTGGACGGGGACCACCTAAAACGCGGCCGTGACCACTCTCATTCTTCTCTCTGCTATAATTATAAATATTTTCTCGTATTTGAAAAAAACACACCTTGGTGGGATCGAACTCGGGACCTCTGGATCGTGAGCCAACTGCCTTACGTGGTAGACTACTTCTTAATTTGATGTAAGTGTTATACAGGATGTAACAGAATTGTTGGTACTTTTCTCAGATTTAGATAGAGCGATCCAAACTGAGTCGAAAAGTCATGTACCATTTTGCAATTTTCGCAGTAGTTTATAAGTTATTATAATGATTAAAAATCGCCGTATTAGCCCGCCCACCGCCAAATCCAAGCGCGCGGCGAGAAGCGACCGCCCCGCGGTCCGCGCGCGGGCAGTTGTTTACTACAAGCGGCGATGATCACGCACGAGCGGCGCATAACGCCGGGCCCCCGTCCTGAGCGATGATAGCTTTCGCCTTTTTTAAATTGAAATAAAATATTCTAACATGGAAAAATTTTTTGTGCGTACGTATGTACATACGTGTTGTTGTGTCCTTGGGGGTAGAACACTGTGCCGCGTGGGCGTAGTAGTAAAATACACTGGGTACAATATAATAAAAGTGTTTATTCTCTCAAGTATGACCGCGTGCTAACTGCTAACTCGTACAAGGCTGAACCAGGAATCGCTCTCCGGCATGAAAGTGGGCGCACGCAAGCGCCCTCGCAGTCACGTGGTCTCCCTTCGTAAGACCTATTCGCATGAGCCAATCCGAAGCTCCTCGCAGATGCATGTCCGAGGCTGGCATGCAGCGCAGTGGCGCGTTTATATGAAACGCCACACAACACTCCCCTCACTTAGAAATTCGAGGCTTGCTAGTCTCATAATCTTGTAAGTACTTTGGAGCGCGAATTTGTCGTTGCGGACGTGACGCTCCCTTTTTCGAGGGTGTTGTCTCTTTCGCTTCTGAAGTTCCAGAAAGGCTGGTGGGTGAAGACAGTTTAGGAGTAGAAGCACACCAGGATCCTTGAGGCGTAGAGAAAATTGAGGAATCATTTTCAGGAGCTGTGAGAGTAGAGTAGGAAGGACCTGGCGATGTAGGAGTAGTGTTGCCGCTTGCATTGACTAACGTTTGATTAAAACTATTAGTAGAAGTAGACGCTTGGGACGGACTCGCATTTACAATTGTCCCTTCGCTCGCATTTCTGCTTATATTATTATTTGTACTACTAGTATTATTGTTCGCGTTATCACAATTATTCGGCGGATTAGTATCGTAAGAATCACCGAAATCTTCATCACTACTCTTTGGCGTGTCGTCGCCTATCGGACGCATTTGGTTGATGTGCCTTTTCCAGACACGACCGTCGTCTAAACGTATTTTAAAATGTAAGTCGCCTAACTGTTCAATTATTGCACCGAACAGCCATTTAATTTTATCAGTGTAATTGCGACAACTGACTCTCTTTCCCACCGTGAATTTAAAAGGACGTTCATACTGAATCGTGCGTTTTGTACTTGACGGACGTAGCAAATCAAATTTAGTACGTATTTTCCTTGAAAATAATAACTCTGCTGGGGCTATTCCCGTTGCAGTGTGAGGAGTATTCCGGTACTGAAAGAGTAATTTTTGTAAATTGATATACGCATTCGCATGTGTAGATTACATCTTTTTCAAAGAATTTTTAAGAATCTGGACATAGCGCTCGGCTTGTCCATTTGTCGCAGGATAATGCGGTGCGGTGTATTTTGAAATGATACCGTGTGAATCTAAAAAGTTTCTAAATTCTTTCGACGTGAACGCAGTGCCGTTATCAGATACAATGTATTTCGGTAACCCGTACGTGTAAAATATTTGTCTGCATTCGTTAATGGTAGTTTTCGCTGTAATGTCCTTGACAATATGACAATATGAATTTTCGGCCATTTTGTGTACGAATCAACCAGAATAAAAAAATTGTGTCCTAAAAATGGACCTGCAAAATCGACGTGTACCCTCTCAAAGGGTAATTGGGCTGGTTCCCACACGTGATTAGAAACTTTAGGTGGATTGTTCCTGTGCGAATTACATTCATGACAATTCTGCGTTAATTTCTCTATGTCATTGTCAATCTTGTTCCACCAGACGTACCCTCTCGCGAGATGCTTCATTTTGACTGTGCCAAAATGACCTAGATGTAACTCGTGAAGTATTTTTTTCTGTAACCCGACCGGAATGACAACTCTGTGCCCTCGAAAAATAACACCGTGCAATAAGGAAAATTCCTCGTAAGGAATCGTGTAATATTTATTGCTTTTAGAATTCGCGTTAGAATTAGAGCCTGTTATTAAGAATTTTAGCAAGTTAGATAATTCTTTATCCTCTCTTGTAGCTGCAGCAACTTGTGCCGCTGTAATAGGCAGCGTATCGAAAGTAGCTTCTTCACTGAGAAAAAAATTTCTTTCAAACAAGTAAATGCATTTTCTTGAAACAGATTTCTTTGAAACAAATAAATATTTCTTTCACAGCAGTAAATAATGTATGCTTGTAAATAAATATTTTATTGTTTAAAAAAAATCATTTCGTATGTCTCTGATTTTGTTCTTCTAAGTAATGATATAATGACATGAATAATATCATGATTAAACTGAAATAAATCATTTCTTTGTAATAAGAAAACCGAATTTCTTAAAGGAGTAAAATGACGTGAAACAAATATTTCATTGAACAAAGAAAATTATTTATTTGTAATAAGAAACTTAATAAATAAAAAAATTTTCAAATAAATATTTTGTTGAACGAAAGGAATACTACATTTGCAACAAGAAATATAATATTCTTAAATGAATAAAAATGCTTACAAAGAAATATTTTGTTGAATGTCAAAAATAATTTATTTGCAATAAGAACTTGAATGCATAAATACGCACAATTAAATATTTTGTTGAACGAAAGAAATAATTTATTTGCGATAAGAAACTTATAATGTTCTTAATAAATAAAAATATTTCCAACTAAATATTCTATTGAACGAAAGAAATACTATATTTGCAATAAGAATTATAATATTCTTAAATGAATAAAAATGCTTACAAAGAAATATTTTGTTGAATGTCAGAAATAATTTATTTGCAATAAGAACTTGAATGCGTAAATACGCATAATTAAATATTTTGTTGAACGAAAGAAATAATTTATTTGCGATAAGAAACTTATAATGTTCTTAATAAATAAAAATATTTCCAACTAAATATTCTATTGAACGAAAGAAATACTATATTTGCAATAAGAATTATAATATTCTTAAATGAATAAAAATACTTACAAAGAAATATTTTGTTGAATGTCAGAAATAATTTATTTGCAATAAGAACTTGAATGCATAAATACGCACAATTAAATATTTTGTTGAACGAAAGAAATAATTTATTTGCGATAAGAAACTTATAATGTTATTAATAAATAAAAATATTTCCAAATAAATATTCTATTGAACGAAAGAAATACTATATTTGCAATAAGAATTATAATATTCTTAAATGAATAAAAATGCTTACAAAGAAATATTTTGTTGAATGTCAGAAATAATTTATTTGCAATAAGAACTTAAATGCATAAATACGCACAATTAAATATTTTGTTGAACGAAAGAAATAATTTATTTGCGATAAGAAACTTATAATGTTCTTAATAAATAAAAATATTTCCAACTAAATATTCTATTGAACGAAAGAAATACTATATTTGCAATAAGAATTATAATATTCTTAAATGAATAAAAATGCTTACAAAGAAATATTTTGTTGAATGTCAGAAATAATTTATTTGCAATAAGTACTTGAATGCATAAATACGCACAATTAAATATTTTGTTGAACGAAAGAAATAATTTATTTGCGATAAGAAACTTATAATGTTATTAATAAATAAAAATATTTCCAACTAAATATTCTATTGAACGAAAGAAATACTATATTTGCAATAAGAATTATAATATTCTTAAATGAATAAAAATACTTACAAAGAAATATTTTGTTGAATGTCAGAAATAATTTATTTGCAATAAGAAACTTATAATGTTATTAATAAATAAAAATATTTTCAACTAAATATTCTATTGAACGAAAGAAATACTATATTTGCAATAAGAATTATAATATTCTTAAATGAATAGAAATGCTTACAAAGAAATATTTTGTTGAATGTCAGAAATAATTTATTTGCAATAAGAACTTGAATGCGTAAATACGCACAATTAAATATTTTGTTGAACGAAAGAAATAATTTATTTGCGATAAAAAACTTATAATGTTCTTAATAAATAAAAATATTTCCAACTAAATATTCTATTGAACGAAAGAAATACTATATTTGCAATAAGAATTATAATATTCTTAAATGAATAAAAATGCTTACAAAGAAATATTTTGTTGAATGTCAGAAATAATTTATTTGCAATAAGAACTTGAATGCGTAAATACGCACAATTAAATATTTTGTTGAACGAAAGAAATAATTTATTTGCGATAAAAAACTTATAATGTTCTTAATAAATAAAAATATTTCCAACTAAATATTCTATTGAACGAAAGAAATACTATATTTGCAATAAGAATTATAATATTCTTAAATGAATAAAAATGCTTACAAAGAAATATTTTGTTGAATGTCAGAAATAATTTATTTGCAATAAGAACTTGAATGCATAAATACGCACAATTAAATATTTTGTTGAACGAAAGAAATAATTTATTTGCGATAAGAAACTTAATGTCCTTTAGGGGGGCGCATGTAATATATCTGTAAACTTAAAACGATCTTAAATATAAAATCTGACTATGAAATAAGAGCAATAGAAATCAGAATAACGGTATAAACGGCATACAAACTACTTATTATATTGCGTTTCTTTTATTCAACAAAGTATTTATTTGAAAGTATTTTAATTTACTTAAAAATATTAAGTTATTTCTTATTAAAAAAATTTTTTTTTTTCGTTCAACTAGAAGTTTATTTGATAGCACAACACTTTTATTAACTCAAATGCATTAGGTTTCTTACTGGAAATACAGTATTTCTTTCGTTCAACAAAATATTTAATTGCGCGTATTTATGCATTCAAGTACTTATTGCAAATAAATTATTTCTGACATTCAACAAAATATTTCTTTGTAAGCATTTTTATTCATTTAAGAATATTATAATTCTTATTGCAAATATAGTATTTCTTTCGTTCAATAGAATATTTAGTTGGAAATATTTTTATTTATTAAGAACATTATAAGTTTCTTATCGCAAATAAATTATTTATTTCGTTCAACAAAATATTTAATTGTGCGTATTTACGCATTCAAGTTCTTATTGCAAATAAATTATTTCTGACATTCAACAAAATATTTCTTTGTAAGCATTTTTATTCATTTAAGAATATTATAATTCTTATTGCAAATATAGTATTTCTTTCGTTCAATAGAATATTTAGTTGGAAATATTTTTATTTATTAAGAACATTATAAGTTTCTTATCGCAAATAAATTATTTCTTTCGTTCAACAAAATATTTAATTGTGCGTATTTATGCATTCAAGTTCTTATCGCAAAGAAATTATTTCTTTCGTTCAACAAAATATTTAATTGTGCGTATTTACGCATTCAAGTTCTTACTGCAAATAAATTATTTCTGACATTCAACAAAATATTTCTTTGCTAGCATTTTTATTCATTTAAGAATATTATATTTCTTATTGCAAATGTATTTCTTTCGTTCAATAGAATATTTATTTGAAAAATTTTGGAAATAAAGTATATAGATTTTATAAAAAATTTATTGGAAATTTATGGAAAATGTTCGAGCTATGCAGGGATAGGTAACGACCGAGAAAACGAGACGGATGTAAAGCCGAATGTATCTCTTGTGTTTATTGGAAGAATACGTTTAACATAAAATGAATGAACGAAACGATTCGATACAAAGTAATTTGCCTCCGCGTTCGCGATGATCGAGAGTAGAGAGATAACCAAACAGAACGGACAGACTATTGAGAAGAACATGGATCACAATAAATGGTAGATAGTAAACCCGACGACGCAGTCGGTAACGCTTGATGGCGCCCCGATATATCGATAGGGACATCGACTTTGAGTACGAGAATTTGCGATATCCCTAACACCCTCTCTCAAATTTGAGTGCGTGAGGCTGCGATGTCTTTCATCCCAAGTCCATTGGTACAGAACGAATGTTTGCTGCTCGGTAGTGCCTTGGTAAGAACGTCGGCGATCATGTCCTCCGTGGGTGTATAGACGAGGTTGATCCGGTGATCCGTCAGGGCCTGTCTAATAAAATGACATCTAATGTCAATGTGTTTTGACCTTGAATGGAAGACCGGGTTGACAGCCAGCTTCGCAGCGCCTTGGTTGTCGTTATGAAGTGTTACCTTCCCGAGTGATGGTAACCCAATCTCTGAAAGAAGTTTAGATAAATAAATGGCTTCCCTTGCAGCATCGCTAAGGGCGGTATACTCCGCTTCAGTGGATGAGAGAGCCACGGTTCTTTGCTTTCGCGACTCCCACGATATGGCAGCGTTGGCTAGTAGGAACACAGATCCAGTGTACGACCTGCGATCCAGGCCGCAGTTGCCCCAATCAGCATCCGTATATCCGATAAGGGCCTTTCCACATTTCGTGTAGTATAATCCGTGGTTGATGGTGCCTTTGAGGTATCTGAGTACCCTCTTGGCAGATGTCCAGTGGACTCGTTTAAAAGAGGTGCACCATTGGCTTAGTGCGCTTACTGCGTGAGCAATATCAGGGCGAGTTCCCTGTGCCAGGTACATCAGCGAACCTAGGAGTTCGCGATAGGGTAGTTTTGATTCGTCTACGTCCGTGTCTTTGACAGCACCATGCAGCTTGACACTAGCATCCAGAGGTGTCTTCACTGGCTTACAATCGGTCATGCCAAATTTGTCTAGAACGTCACGGATGTATCCAGCTTGAGATAGATGTATCCCGTCCTTGATCCGAGATATTTCAATCCCGAGACAATATTTTGGGTATCCAAGATCCTTGATTACGAAGACCTTGGCCAGTTCTTTTTTCAAGTGAATGATGCGGGTTTCATCGCGAGAAGCTATGATAATATCGTCTACGTAGACCAATACCAGCGTTCGTTTCTCCTTGTCGTAGTACACGCACGGGTCGGCATGGGTTGGAGTCAGTCCAAGTTTCTTGAGAGCTTCGTCCAGTCGTTCGTACCATCGACGGCCTGCCTGACGAAGGCCGTATATTGCCTTCTCGAGCTTGCATACCTTGTTACCCTTCTTGAGCGCATACAACATCTTTTTAGCCTTCTCGATCAGAACAGCGTTAGATTCGGTCGCAATGATCCTCTCAAGCATCTCCTGTAGCATCTCCGGCATCTCCATGTATACTAACATGTCCATTATGCCATTTAGATAGGCAGTAGTGATGTCAATTTGTGAGATCCGCATGCCTTGCTCTACGGACGCAGCCATGAGCGCCCTCAACGAACTGAGTCTTGCAACCTGGGCGAATGTGTCGTGGAAATCTACGCCAGGACGTTGTGAGAATCCCCTTGCAACTACGCGGGCCTTCCTTCGTTCCAGCTCTCCGTTCGCCTTGTATTTGTTCCTCAGCACGGTTCGGCAGCCTATCACCTTTTCGCCATTGGGTCTGTCAACGAGTGTCCAGGTGTCGTTGCTTACGAGAGACTTAATCTCGGCATACACAGCGTCTCGCCATTCATTACCGTCTGGACCTGAAACAGCCTGAGAAAGAGATATTTCAGAAGCCGCCATGGCAAACTGCGCGTCGAACCACTCCAGATCTTCGGCCATATTCTCTTCTTCGGGATTTTCCTCAACGGTCGCGGGCCGACTCTGTTGCAAAACCGGTCCTTTCATGTGGTACTGCTTAGCTGGTCGACCAGGTTTTCCGGTACGAATCTTCCGTGGACGTCCAGGACCTCGTACAAGCGGTTGATCTTCGTTGAAGTGGTCATCTTCATTTGCAGATGGTGGCGGATCGTCATCCTCGTCTTCATCTTCAGCCGTGATATCAGCATCTGCTGGATCTTCGGGTGCTCGACGATGGATCATTTCATCATTGTTTGCGATATCTATCCCTAGGTTTTGAAGTGAGTCATCATCTTCATCGAGAAGCTTCGTCCGACCATTTGTCGTTTCATTACTTATGAAGTCTTCGTAAGTGTTATTCGTGTCGAATCCATCCAGGAATTTCACATCCCTTGCGACAATGACTTTTCGGTCCTTCGGGATCCAGATGCGGTAACCCTTGGAAGTGTCAGCATAACCGACGAAAATGCCTTCGACGGTTCTGGGCTCGAATTTTCCCTTATTCGGATTCTTATTTAGAACGTGTACCTTACATCCGAATGATCTAAGATGACTTATGTCGGGCTTCTCGCCTTTCCATTGTTCGTAAGGAGTACATCCATCCAAACTCTTAGTGATGCAACGATTCCGTATGTAATTCGCAGTGTTGATAGCTTCTGCCCAAAATTGTGTCGGGAGTCCGGATTGTGCCAGCAGGCAACGAGCGGTTTCAATCAGCGTTCTGTTTTTCCGCTCGGCTACCCCGTTTTGCTCAGGAGTATGCGGAATGGTTAGGCGTCGTTGAATTCCGGAATCCTTCAATATACGATCCATGGCGGAGTTGCAAAACTCCTTTCCGTTGTCCGAATGAAAAGCCTTCACCTTGAGACCTGTCTGATTTTCGACGAAGTTCTTGAATTCGATGAATTTGCTTGTTGCTTCATCCTTACTCTTCAGAAAGTAGACTTGACACCATCTTGTATGATCGTCGATGAGCGTCATGAAGTAGCGCGCGCCTCCCGTTGAATTTACTCGCATTGGTCCGCAGAGATCAGAATAAATGATGTCGAGGCGGTGCTGTGATCTGTTAGCTCGAGATGAGAATGGAAAACTTGTTAGTTTCTGTGTGATGCATATTTCGCAGTTCGAAACTTTGGAGTTATCCTTCAGCTTGAATCCGGATGCTGCTTGAGTTTTCGACATTAGTAGTAAGTCTCTTAAGTTAAGATGGCCGAGGCGTTGATGCCAGATTTCGGTATCAGAGTATTTCTTCTGCGAGACTGTATTAGCTTGTTCGCCGGATCTTTTCAGAATATATAAGTCACCTTGACGTTCAGCGGTGAGCTTAATATTTCCTTTGATGTCCTTTACGGATGCTTGGTTTGAGCCGAATACGACTTGATAGCCTTTGTCCACAATCTTGGCTACAGATAATAGGTTGGTTCTCAGATCTGGAACATGCAGGGTATTTTCCAGTCGAATCCTTTTAGTTTTATTATTAACTCTCGTGAGAAGTTCTACGTTCCCTTTTGCATCCACCGTACTTGTTGCGTTGTTGGCTAACCTGATGTCGCTTTGTGTGGACATCGAGTTTGTCAGCATTCGAGCGTCTTTGCATAGATGAGACGTGCACCCGCTGTCGAGACACCATTGACTTGCGCCTACGCCCTTGGCGGGCTCGGATGACGAATACTGAGCGACTTCCGCGAAGAAACTTTCCGCTTCCGTATTGTTTGCTTTTTCGGCTTCTTGCGTCTTCCTTTTACGGCAGTCAGCATATTTGTGGCCGGTAATCTTACAGAAAGAGCATTTGTATTTAGGACGAAAAGGTGCTTTCGCGTTCTTATCGTTATGTGACGTCGATGCGTTATTCTTGCCGGATTTCGAATTCGGGTTGCGCCTGCCGTGAGCGAGCATCGCGCCTGATTCGTTGACGGTGACTTGATTTCGCGCTTCGTATTCCTCTACGATTTTTATTTTTAATTGCTCAGCGTTTGGCAGCGCGTCGCGAGATTCTATCGCGCATCTAAAGTTCTCGAAACTGCTAGGTAGGCTATAGAGAAGCATGATCGAGAGAAGATCTCCGTTGATCTGAACATCCATGGATTCTAGCTTATCGACGGCATCGAAAAATTGAGCGATGTGTGTCTTAACGTCCCCGCCTTCCGACATTTTTGTTTGAATAAGGCGTTTGAGTAACGTTGCTTTGCGCGCGGGACCTTTCGAGTCGTATATGGATTTTAATTTATCCCACACATCTTTGGACGTTTTACAACCACGTACCTGCTTCAACTCAGAGGGATTTATAGCTAGGATTAAGTCAGATTTTGCCTTGCGATCCTCGTTCTCCCACGCTGCGATGGCTGCTCGAGTTGCTGCGTCGTCGGCATCGCCACGAGATTTCGGGCATGGCCTCTCGCCACTCACGTAGCCCCAGTTATCGTTCTTAACGAGTAATGCTTCCACTTGTATCACCCAAGTATCGTAATTGTCCTTGGTTAGCGTTTCTAATCGCGTAGAGTTAATTGTATTTGTCTGTGCCATCGTCGATTTATTCGCGGAACGCACTTTAACGACGATGATTTACTTATGACGCGTCACGGTCGATATATCGCGTTCACGACGTATCACGCCCGGAAAGAACAAAGAAACTCTCGCGTGGATTCAGCGAATTTAGATATGAAAAAGTATTTCTTCACTTTGTCGTTGCGGCTCTGGGCCCATAACCTGTTCGAGCTATGCAGGGATAGGTAACGACCGAGAAAACGAGACGGATGTAAAGCCGAATGTATCTCTTGTGTTTATTGGAAGAATACGTTTAACATAAAATGAATGAACGAAACGATTCGATACAAAGTAATTTGCCTCCGCGTTCGCGATGATCGATAGTAGAGAGATAACCAAACAGAACGGACAGACTATTGAGAAGAACATGGATCACAATAAATGGTAGATAGTAAACCCGACGACGCAGTCGGTAACGCTTGATGGCGCCCCGATATATCGATAGGGACATCGACTTTGAGTACGAGAATTTGCGATATCCCTAACAGAAAATATAAATATGATTTGATAGAAAATCTTCTGAACTTTACATAAATATTACGACAAAAGTAACAATTTGCAGTAACGGCACTCTTTGTTTCTGGCGGCAGTAAAAATTTACTTGAAACAAAAAAACTTCTGATAAAGAGTAGAAATATATATGTTGTTATAATGATAGATACCACAAGCGTACGATTAGCTCAGCGTTAGCGTGTTAGGTTGCGACCCCGAACATCGTAGGTTCAAATCCCGTCGATGCGTTCTTATAAATGTTAAATAAATGCGTAATTTTAATTAATTGTAATTTAAATAGAATATGTATACTAAACAATAAATACAGATTACACTATGAAAATATTTAAAAAAAAATAAAAACTATTTAAAAATTAAATCAAAAATAGTTTTGTATTTTCAAGTAAATATTTTTTTCTTTAGGTTAATATTTTTTTGATTTAAGAAATGCAGATCTTGAGGCAAGATCTGATTGTCTTGAATCAACAAAATATTAACTGTAAGTAAGTAACAATTCACTGAATTGTAATTCATACATCGAAATGATTTTGTATTTTCAAGTAAATATTTATTTCTTTAGGTTAATATTTATTTGATTTAAGAAATGCAGGACTTGAATATTTATTTCATAGCCGAAACTCAATCAACACATCAAAATAAATATTTAGTTGATTGTAGTAAATATTTTCTTACTTAAAGCAAATTCCTTCAATCTACGAAATATTTCTTTCGTAGCCGGCGCCCATTCCACGTATTTAAATAAATATTTAGTTGATTGCAGTAAATATTTGCATTGATAGAAGTAAATATTTCCTCGCTTAAAGCAAATATTTCTTATAATCTACGAAATATTTCTTTCGTAGCCGGCGCCCATTCCACGTATTTAAATAAATATTTAGTTGATTGCAGTAAATATTTGCATTGATAGAAGTAAATATTTCCTCGCTTAAAGCAAATATTTCCTTCAATCTACGAAATATTTCTTTCGTAGCCTGCGCCCATTCCACGCGTTTAAATAAATATTTAGTTGATTGCAGTAAATATTTGCATTGATAAAAGTAAATATTTCTTCGCTTAAAGCAAATATTTCCTTCAATCTACAAAATATTTCTTTCGTAGCCTGCGCCCATTCCACGCGTTTAAATAAATATTTAGTTGATTGCAGTAAATATTTGCATTGATAGAAGTAAATATTTCCTCGCTTAAAGCAAATATTTCTTATAATCAACGAAATATTTCTTTCGTAGCCTGCGCCCATTCCACGCATTTAAATAAATATTTAGTTGATTGCAGTAAATATTTGCATTGATAGAAGTAAATATTTCTTCGCTTAAAGCAAATATTTCCTTCAATCTACGAAATATTTCTTTCGTAGCCTGCGCCCATTCCACGCATTTAAATAAATATTTAGTTGATTGCAGTAAATATTTGCATTGATAGAAGTAAATATTTCCTCGCTTAAAGCAAATATTTCTTATAATCAACGAAATATTTCTTTCGTAGCCTGCGCCCATTCCACGCATTTAAATAAATATTTAGTTGATTGCAGTAAATATTTGCATTGATAGTAGTAAATATTTCTTTGATTCTTGAAAATAAATACTTCAGTCAACTAATTATTGTTGCTAGAATCTAGTAAATATGTTCTTAGGACCCCTCAAAGAAATAATTTTCTTGAAACAAGTAAAATTTTTTTGTTTCAACGAAATTTTTTTCTCAGTGTTGGAACTCGTCCACAACTTCACACTCTATTTCGTCTGTATTTCGCGGTATCGGAAGTCTCGATAAGCAGTCTGCATTTGAGTGTAATTCCGATTTCCTATATTTAATCTTATAACGAAATCCTTGTAATATTAACGCGTAATGCTGCATACGCATAGCAGTGTAAATTGGCAAACCCTTTGTCGGCGAAAAGATCTGTGTGAGCGGACGATGGTCCGTAATAAGAGTAAATTCTGTACCCTGTAGGTACTGATGGAACTTCCTAACACCGAAGATTATTGCCAACGCTTCTTTATCGATTTGAGAATATGAACGTTGTGTTTTCGAAAGTGTTTGAGACGCGTATTGAATGGCTCTTTCCGAACCGTCTGGATAAATATGAGAGAGCACTGCTCCTATTCCGTAAGGACTCGCGTCAGTGGCTAAGGTTATAGGCAGCCCTGGCGAAAATAGGAAGTTTATAAGCGTTTGAAAAGCGGAAATTGCAACGTTTGAGCGTTTGAAAGACGTTTTCAAACGCTCAAGCGTTGCAATTTCTGCTTTTCAAACGCTTTATTTTCGCCAGGGAGTCTGGGATCAAAATGAGCTAAGCACTTCGAGCAATGCTCGTTTTGCTGTCTGGAAACTTTTCTCACAGTTTTCCGACCAATAGAATTTAACGTTCTTTTGTAAAAGATTGTTCAGCGGTTGCAAAATGGCACTTAGATTTGGAACGAACCTGTCGTAGTAACGTATCATGCCCAAGAAGCTTCTAAGTTCGGTTAGATTTGTAGGTTGGGGCATGTTGGGAATTGCATCTATTTTATCCGGAGCTTTATTGATACCGTTTTTGTCTATTACGTAGCCGCAATACTGGATTTGATCCGTAAGAAATTCGCTTTTCTTTACATTAATTCGTATGTTGTATTTCTGTAATCGCGTAAAAACCTGGCGCAATTTACTTAGACGGTCTTGTACGTCTTTGCCTGAGACTCTAATATCGTCTAAAAATACGACGACTCCCGGGATATCTTTAAGAATATTTTCAATGATGCGTTGCCATATGGCTGGAGCGGACGCGACTCCGTACATCAAACGCGTTGGTCTGTAAAGACCCTTATGTGTATTCAAAGTAAGCAGTTCGCGATCCTGCTGTCTAACCTCGAGTTGCAAGTAGGCCTGTAAAAGGTCGATTTTAGAAAAGACTTGTTCGAGCTATGCAGGGATAGGTAACGACCGAGAAAACGAGACGGATGTAAAGCCGAATGTATCTCTTGTGTTTATTGGAAGAATACGTTTAACATAAAATGAATGAACGAAACGATTCGATACAAAGTAATTTGCCTCCGCGTTCGCGATGATCGATAGTAGAGAGATAACCAAACAGAACGGACAGACTATTGAGAAGAACATGGATCACAATAAATGGTAGATAGTAAACCCGACGACGCAGTCGGTAACGCTTGATGGCGCCCCGATATATCGATAGGGACATCGACTTTGAGTACGAGAATTTGCGATATCCCTAACACCCTCTCTCAAATTTGAGTGCGTGAGGCTGCGATGTCTTTCATCCCAAGTCCATTGGTACAGAACGAATGTTTGCTGCTCGGTAGTGCCTTGGTAAGAACGTCGGCGATCATGTCCTCCGTGGGTGTATAGACGAGGTTGATCCGGTGATCCGTCAGGGCCTGTCTAATAAAATGACATCTAATGTCAATGTGTTTTGACCTTGAATGGAAGACCGGGTTGACAGCCAGCTTCGCAGCGCCTTGGTTGTCGTTATGAAGTGTTACCTTCCCGAGTGATGGTAACCCAATCTCTGAAAGAAGTTTAGATAAATAAATGGCTTCCCTTGCAGCATCGCTAAGGGCGGTATACTCCGCTTCAGTGGATGAGAGAGCCACGGTTCTTTGCTTTCGCGACTCCCACGATATAGCAGCGTTGGCTAGTAGGAACACAGATCCAGTGTACGACCTGCGATCCAGGCCGCAGTTGCCCCAATCAGCATCCGTATATCCGATAAGGGCCTTTCCACATTTCGTGTAGTACAATCCGTGGTTGATGGTGCCTTTGAGGTATCTGAGTACCCTCTTGGCAGATGTCCAGTGGACTCGTTTAAAAGAGGTGCACCATTGGCTTAGTGCGCTTACTGCGTGAGCAATATCAGGGCGAGTTCCCTGTGCCAGGTACATCAGCGAACCTAGGAGTTCGCGATAGGGTAGTTTTGATTCGTCTACGTCCGTGTCTTTGACAGCACCATGCAGCTTGACACTAGCATCCAGAGGTGTCTTCACTGGCTTACAATCGGTCATGCCAAATTTGTCTAGAACGTCACGGATGTATCCAGCTTGAGATATATGTATCCCGTCCTTGATCCGAGATATTTCAATCCCGAGACAATATTTTGGGTATCCAAGATCCTTGATTACGAAGACCTTCGCCAGTTCTTCTTTCAAGTGAATGATGCGGGTTTCATCGCGAGAAGCTATGATAATATCGTCTACGTAGACCAATACCAGCGTTCGTTTCTCCTTGTCGTAGTACACGCACGGGTCGGCATGGGTTGGAGTCAGTCCAAGTTTCTTGAGAGCTTCGTCCAGTCGTTCGTACCATCGACGGCCTGCCTGACGAAGGCCGTATATTGCCTTCTCGAGCTTGCATACCTTGTTACCCTTCTTGAGCGCATACAACATCTTTTTAGCCTTCTCGATCAGAACAGCGTTAGATTCGGTCGCAATGATCCTCTCAAGCATCTCCTGTAGCATCTCCGGCATCTCCATGTATACTAACATGTCCATTATGCCATTTAGATAGGCAGTAGTGATGTCAATTTGTGAGATCCGCATGCCTTGCTCTACGGACGCAGCCATGAGCGCCCTCAACGAACTGAGTCTTGCAACCTGGGCGAATGTGTCGTGGAAATCTACGCCAGGACGTTGTGAGAATCCCCTTGCAACTACGCGGGCCTTCCTTCGTTCCAGCTCTCCGTTCGCCTTGTATTTGTTCCTCAGCACGGTTCGGCAGCCTATCACCTTTTCGCCATTGGGTCTGTCAACGAGTGTCCAGGTGTCGTTGCTTACGAGAGACTTAATCTCGGCATACACAGCGTCTCGCCATTCATTACCGTCTGGACCTGAAACAGCCTGAGAAAGAGATATTTCAGAAGCCGCCATGGCAAACTGCGCGTCGAACCACTCCAGATCTTCGGCCATATTCTCTTCTTCGGGATTTTCCTCAACGGTCGCGGGCCGACTCTGTTGCAAAACCGGTCCTTTCATGTGGTACTGCTTAGCTGGTCGACCAGGTTTTCCGGTACGAATCTTCCGTGGACGTCCAGGACCTCGTACAAGCGGTTGATCTTCGTTGAAGTGGTCATCTTCATTTGCAGATGGTGGCGGATCGTCATCCTCGTCTTCATCTTCAGCCGTGATATCAGCATCTGCTGGATCTTCGGGTGCTCGACGATGGATCATTTCATCATTGTTTGCGATATCTATCCCTAGGTTTTGAAGTGAGTCATCATCTTCATCGAGAAGCTTCGTCCGACCATTTGTCGTTTCATTACTTATGAAGTCTTCGTAAGTGTTATTCGTGTCGAATCCATCCAGGAATTTCACATCCCTTGCGACAATGACTTTTCGGTCCTTCGGGATCCAGATGCGGTAACCCTTGGAAGTGTCAGCATAACCGACGAAAATGCCTTCGACGGTTCTGGGCTCGAATTTTCCCTTATTCGGATTCTTATTTAGAACGTGTACCTTACATCCGAATGATCTAAGATGACTTATGTCGGGCTTCTCGCCTTTCCATTGTTCGTAAGGAGTACATCCATCCAAACTCTTAGTGATGCAACGATTCCGTATGTAATTCGCAGTGTTGATAGCTTCTGCCCAAAATTGTGTCGGGAGTCCGGATTGTGCCAGCAGGCAACGAGCGGTTTCAATCAGCGTTCTGTTTTTCCGCTCGGCTACCCCGTTTTGCTCAGGAGTATGCGGAATGGTTAGGCGTCGTTGAATTCCGGAATCCTTCAATATACGATCCATGGCGGAGTTGCAAAACTCCTTTCCGTTGTCCGAATGAAAAGCCTTCACCTTGAGACCTGTCTGATTTTCGACGAAGTTCTTGAATTCGATGAATTTGCTTGTTGCTTCATCCTTACTCTTCAGAAAGTAGACTTGACACCATCTTGTATGATCGTCGATGAGCGTCATGAAGTAGCGCGCGCCTCCCGTTGAATTTACTCGCATTGGTCCGCAGAGATCAGAATAAATGATGTCGAGGCGGTGCTGTGATCTGTTAGCTCGAGATGAGAATGGAAAACTTGTTAGTTTCTGTGTGATGCATATTTCGCAGTTCGAAACTTTGGAGTTATCCTTCAGCTTGAATCCGGATGCTGCTTGAGTTTTCGACATTAGTAGTAAGTCTCTTAAGTTAAGATGGCCGAGGCGTTGATGCCAGATTTCGGTATCAGAGTATTTCTTCTGCGAGACTGTATTAGCTTGTTCGCCGGATCCTTTCAGAATATATAAGTCACCTTGACGTTCAGCGGTGAGCTTAATATTTCCTTTGATGTCCTTTACGGATGCTTGGTTTGAGCCGAATACGACTTGATAGCCTTTGTCCACAATCTTGGCTACAGATAATAGGTTGGTTCTCAGATCTGGAACATGCAGGGTATTTTCCAGTCGAATCCTTTTAGTTTTATTATTAACTCTCGTGAGAAGTTCTACGTTCCCTTTTGCATCCACCGTACTTGTTGCGTTGTTGGCTAACCTGATGTCGCTTTGTGTGGACATCGAGTTTGTCAGCATTCGAGCGTCTTTGCATAGATGAGACGTGCACCCGCTGTCGAGACACCATTGACTTGCGCCTACGCCCTTGGCGGGCTCGGATGACGAATACTGAGCGACTTCCGCGAAGAAACTTTCCGCTTCCGTATTGTTTGCTTTTTCGGCTTCTTGCGTCTTCCTTTTACGGCAGTCAGCATATTTGTGGCCGGTAATCTTACAGAAAGAGCATTTGTATTTAGGACGAAAAGGTGCTTTCGCGTTCTTATCGTTATGTGACGTCGATGCGTTATTCTTGCCGGATTTCGAATTCGGGTTGCGCCTGCCGTGAGCGAGCATCGCGCCTGATTCGTTGACGGTGACTTGATTTCGCGCTTCGTATTCCTCTACGATTTTTATTTTTAATTGCTCAGCGTTTGGCAGCGCGTCGCGAGATTCTATCGCGCATCTAAAGTTCTCGAAACTGCTAGGTAGGCTATAGAGAAGCATGATCGAGAGAAGATCTCCGTTGATCTGAACATCCATGGATTCTAGCTTATCGACGGCATCGAAAAATTGAGCGATGTGTGTCTTAACGTCCCCGCCTTCCGACATTTTTGTTTGAATAAGGCGTTTGAGTAACGTTGCTTTGCGCGCGGGACCTTTCGAGTCGTATATGGATTTTAATTTATCCCACACATCTTTGGACGTTTTACAACCACGTACCTGCTTCAACTCAGAGGGATTTATAGCTAGGATTAAGTCAGATTTTGCCTTGCGATCCTCGTTCTCCCACGCTGCGATGGCTGCTCGAGTTGCTGCGTCGTCGGCATCGCCACGAGATTTCGGGCATGGCCTCTCGCCACTCACGTAGCCCCAGTTATCGTTCTTAACGAGTAATGCTTCCACTTGTATCACCCAAGTATCGTAATTGTCCTTGGTTAGCGTTTCTAATCGCGTAGAGTTAATTGTATTTGTCTGTGCCATCGTCGATTTATTCGCGGAACGCACTTTAACGACGATGATTTACTTATGACGCGTCACGGTCGATATATCGCGTTCACGACGTATCACGCCCGGAAAGAACAAAGAAACTCTCGCGTGGATTCAGCGAATTTAGATATGAAAAAGTATTTCTTCACTTTGTCGTTGCGGCTCTGGGCCCATAACCTGTTCGAGCTATGCAGGGATAGGTAACGACCGAGAAAACGAGACGGATGTAAAGCCGAATGTATCTCTTGTGTTTATTGGAAGAATACGTTTAACATAAAATGAATGAACGAAACGATTCGATACAAAGTAATTTGCCTCCGCGTTCGCGATGATCGATAGTAGAGAGATAACCAAACAGAACGGACAGACTATTGAGAAGAACATGGATCACAATAAATGGTAGATAGTAAA
The DNA here is from genome assembly GCA_030770255.1 of Temnothorax ravouxi. NCBI lineage: Eukaryota > Metazoa > Arthropoda > Insecta > Hymenoptera > Formicidae > Temnothorax > Temnothorax ravouxi. The sequence goes on from JASTWP010000426.1 coordinate 21,539, forward strand.
CCCGACGACGCAGTCGGTAACGCTTGATGGCGCCCCGATATATCGATAGGGACATCGACTTTGAGTACGAGAATTTGCGATATCCCTAACAAGACTTTTCCCCCCGCCATCTGCGTGAGAAGCTCGTCTGGTGTTGGTAAAGGGTGCGAATCTATATTTAAATTGGGGTTAAGCGTGACACTGTAGTCCCCGCAAATGCGAATCGCTCCATTCTTTTTAATAACGGGAACGATAGGCGTGGCCCATTCGGAGAAGTCCACCTTCTCGAGAATCCCGTTTTGTGTAAGTGTCTCTAGCTCTTCTTCAATCTGGTTGCGTAAACGAAAAGGCACGGGCCGCGGCTTATGGAATACCGGATTTATATTTCGCTTAACATTTAATCTCGCTTGTATATCTGTAATTTTCGCAATGGACGGACTTGTAATACTATTAAATTTGTTTAACAGCGTTTGTAGTTGCGTATTGTCATTTACGGTAACTTCCCAGGTAGCAGACAGTCGTCATAATGACGTGATTCTTACGTCATTTTATGACGTATGTTACGTCATTTATTCCTAAAGTTTAACGTAAAAATGACGTATTTTTCACGGTCCTAAGTCACATCCCAACGACGTCATTTTCTAACGTTTTATTGACGGCAAAAATAGGTCCAATGTACGACATACCGGTTTTTAGAAATGTTTTTTTATGAAATTAAAATTTAAAAATGTCCACTTGATAAACGTTTATAAAAAAACGTTCTTTTTCTATATTTAAGAAAAAAAAGCATTTTAACTGTTTCTTTACATATCGTGTGTGTATAGCATAGCCCGCTGTCTCAAGGCGGTCACCCATCCTAGTACAGTACCGCGCCCGTGTCGCTTGACTTCGATGATCCAGTGGACAGTGACGATCTTCTGACCCTGATGCTTCCTTATTAACTCTACTTGTCTATAACGGTACATCTTTAAAGTGTTCAAAAATCTTGTAATGATATCTTCTTGATAGTTATAACACTGCATGAAATAGTTGTCATAAAACTAATGATTATACACACGCAACTAGATCCACTTATATCATAAATTCACCACTTCAATCATAAAGTTACGAAACACTATAAATGTAGGAATATTCCTGTGAAAAATATTGTGAAAAATACGTCATTTTTACGTTAAACTTTAGGAATAAATGACATAACATGCGTCATAAAATGACGTAAAAATCACGTCATTATGACGACTGTGTGCTACTTGGGTAGTCAATTAAACGTCTATATAATGTCATTTTACAAAGTCTTTTTGACGTATTAAAACATGACGTTAAATATACGTCACTTAATCGACGAATGACGTTACTGACCAATTATGACCAAATATTGACGTCAAAATGACGAGTGCTTGCTACCTGGGTTGTTTAATCGACTGAAGTCGGTCCGTAATATTTTTCAACTCCTCGATCTGATTAAGTTGTGATATCCACTCGCGACCTAATAGTGGTTCTTTTTCTATTTCTACAATATATAAATGTAATTTTCGAATACGATTACCGTTCTTGACTCGAACTTCTATGTAACCGCGTAATGGAATAGGCGTGCGTGTGTAGGACATGAGATTCAAATCGGTTGTGAATACGCGTTCGTCTTTGAATAACCTTTTCGCGTCAGTTAACGACATTAAAGTGACGGCCGATCCACTATCGACCTCGAAGCGCACGTCTTTATTATTAACGTTCAACGTGGCAAAGAATTTTTTTCTGAAACGCGATTGTTCGATCGCGAGCACCTCAATATTCTTAGTATTGTTTTCACGAGACGATTTGCACACTTTTTTTAAATGTCCCGCTTTTCCGCACGAAAGACACTTCATACTTCTATCGAGCGTGCATGCTGACGCATAATGGCTGCCCCCGCAACGATAACACGTGACCGATTTCCCGCGCGCGCCATTTTTCGCAACACTATTTTTCGCATTCGCGTTCCCGCGCTTTTTGAACTTATCTGTAGATGCCGATGTCTTCCTCGTGCTGATGGCCAAGGTAGTTTCCCCCTCGCCTTGTAATTGTTTTGTCCCCTTCTCCGACAATTCTATTGTCGTGGCAACTTGTATCGCCTTCTCCAGCGTGAGGTCCGTTGTCTCCAGTAGACGATTGAGTGTTCGTTTATTTCTAAGCCCGAACACGAAGTAGTTCCTGAGCGTCTTTTCTGTATGCTCACCCAGTTTGCAGTTCGTCGATAGTTTCTTCAATGCTGTAGCGTATTCCAAAATGGACTCGCCCTCTTGCTGTTTCCGGCTCGCGAGTTTGAAGTTCTCAGCAATTTCGAGAGGTTTCGGCTCGTAGAATTTTTCTAGCGTTTCCGTTAGGTCTTTGTAAATCATCTCGCTTGGTTTCTGAGGCATGACTTCATTTTTAAGGACGCTGTAAGCACTGGCGCCCAAATGATGCAATAGATATGCCGTTTGTTTTCCAGCCGATACGTTATATATCTGTATCGCCGCTTCCAGTCTTTCCCGCCATTCGGTCCATGGACCGTTTTGAGGATTGAAGGCCTCGATACTCGCAGTATAGCTGGCGGTATTGGCCATTCGGAATTGAGTAATCTCGCCACTGACTGTGTGGCAAGAACCCGAAAATTATGCAAAAGAAATCTGCTTACTTGCAGTTGAAACACGGTCACTTCTTGTTGCGTTGTGGCGTAATGGCGGCCACGAACGCGCAACGTGCTTTTACTTGCACGACACTTAACCGCCCTCCTCGGCGCGGAAATCTTGATCCTCGTCGCCAATTTGTTGTGTCCTTGGGGGTAGAACACTGTGCCGCGTGGGCGTAGTAGTAAAATACACTGGGTACAATATAATAAAAGTGTTTATTCTCTCAAGTATGACCGCGTGCTAACTCGTACAAGGCTGAACCAGGAATCGCTCCCCGGCATGAAAGTGGGCGCACGCAAGCGCCCTCGCAGTCACGTGGTCTCCCTTCGTAAGACCTATTCGCATGAGCCAATCCGAAGCTCCTCGCAGATGCATGTCCGAGGCTGGCATGCAGCGCAGTGGCGCGTTTATATGAAACGCCACACAACACGTGTGTACATGCATACACAGAAAAATATCAATTGTACTGTTTAAAAAAGCGATTACTTAATTAATTTATTTTTTTTTTTTAGTAAGTAACGGTTGTCTTTAAGAAAGAATATTTTTTTGATAATAGTCTTAAAATGTACAAATTTTAGAAAGAGTCTTTATCATGTACTCGAAAGAAGAATTTATACTCCTTCAAAGAACATAATAAAATTTTATCAAAGAAAAATCAAAATTATAAATAAAGTAATATGAGGACCCTCGAGATTAAAATAGAAGAAGTTAAGGCTATGAGGGAGATGTCAGACGCAGATCACAGTGCGTAATATCAGAAATAACTGATTTATTCGTCGTTTTGATACATTACATCGATCCGTACGTTTCGGTTCAGTTTTCAGCCATCTTCAGCGGTAGTTACAAAAATTAAGTTACACGTTCTCCGTACCGTATGGTGAGTGTACTGATTCCAAGTATCAGAAACATAGACCAATTGATTTATATCTGTAAATTTGTTTAATTAATGTTGAGATATTAAAAAGATCCCTTAGGAAATTTACCATTCGGTCTGAAAAACGTGGAATACAAAGCTATGTGCAATACTCTCTGCGAGAAGACGTGACGATCTTATCGACACGACACATGCACAGCAATGATATGAAAGATCTTGCAAGAAGAGGCATGTCGTAGGTCAACACACCGGCGAGGATTATAACAAAGCACGATTTGACACCGTCTCAAAATGACACGGATTTTTTGCATATGTCACGGTTTTGAGCAAATTGTAATCCATGCTCATGAACTTTGGTCGTTGGCAAATCGGGGTTTTACTATTGGTACATGCAATATTGTGACGGTGTCAAATCGTGCTTTGTTATAATCCTCGCCGGTGTGTTGACCTACGACATGCCTCTTTTTGCAAGACCCTTCATATCATTGTGTGTCGTGTCGACAAGATCGTCAAGTCTTCTCGCAGAGAGTATTCATTATGTACATGGCTCTGTATTCCACGTTTTTCAGATCGAATAGTGAGTTTCCTAAGGGATCTTTTTAATATCTCAACATTAATTAAACTTTACAGATATAAATCAATTGGTCTATGTTTCTGATACTTGGAATCAGTACACTCACCATACGGTACGGAGAACGTGTAACTTAATTTCTGTAACTACCGCTGAAGATGGCTGAAAACTGAACCGAAACGTACGGATCGATGTAATGTATCAAAACGACGAATAAATCAGTTATTTCTGATATTACGCACTGTGATCTGCGTCTGACTTCTCCCTCATAGCCTTAACTTCTCCTATTTTAATCTCGAGGGTCCTCATATTACTTTATTTATAATTTTGATTTTTCTTTGATAAATTTTTATTATGTTTTTTGAAGGAGTATAAATTCTTCTTTCGAGTACATGATAAAGACTCTTTCTAAAATTTGTACATTTTAAGACTATTATCAAGAAAATATTCTTCCTTAAAGACAACCGTTACTTACTAAAAAAAATAAATAAATAAATAAATAAATTAAGTAATCGCTTTTTTAAGCAGTACAATTGATATTTTTCTGTGTATGCATGTACACACGTATGTACATACGTACGCACAAAAAATTTTTCTATGTTAGAATATTTTATTTCAATTTAAAAAAGGCGAAAAACTATCATCGCTCAGGACGGGGGCCCGGCGTTATGCGCCGCTCGTGCGTGATCATCGCCGCTTGTAGCGGACCGCGGGGCGGCCGCTTCTCGCCGCGCGCTTGGATTTGGTGGTGGGCGGGCTAATACGGCGATTTTTAATCATTAATAACTCATAAACTATTGCGAAAATTGCAAAATGGTACATGACTTTTTGACTCAGTTTGGCTCGCTCTATCTAAATCTGAGAAAAGTACCAACAATTCTGTTACACTATAAAGTCTACATTATGTCACACCAGCGCAAATATATAATTTTTCAAAAATCATCTTAATAAGAAACAAATTCAGTTTAAAAATAGTATACAGCTGCACAAATTTTTAATATTGACATTATATCTATTATATGTATATCTATTATATGTACATACATAAGCACAGTACGTAAATGCATTCTACTAAATTGGTACATATAATATATAATACACGTACGTATATGTATATATATATATATATATATGTCTTTTAATATGTTGCAGTGCCACCTTGCAGCAATGTTGCTGCAATTTTACGCTGCAAGTGCAATGTGGCAATATTGCTGCAATGTTGCTGCAATTTTACGCTGCAAGTGCAATGTGGCAATATTGCTGCAAGATTGCTGCAATTTTACGCTGCAAGTGCAATGTGGCAATATTGCTGCAAGATTGCTGCAATATATCGTGCTGTTAGGGTAGGGTTCTGTAGTAACCTTAACAGCACGATATACATATTGCAGCAATCTTGCAGCAATATTGCCACATTGCACTTGCAGCGTAAAATTGCAGCAATCTTGCAGCAATATTGCCACATTGCACTTGCAGCGTAAAATTGCAGCAACATTGCACTTGCAGCGTAAAATTGCAGCAACATTGCTGCAAGGTGGCACTGCAACATATTAAAAGACATATATATATATATACATATATGTACGTACGTGTATTATACATATATTATATGTACCAATTTAGTAGAATGCATATACGTACTGTGCTTCTATGTACATATAATAGATATACATATAATATAGATATAATGTCAATATTAAAAATTTGTGCAGCTGTATACTCTTTTTAAACTGACTTTGTTTCTTAAGATAATTTTTAAAAAATTATATATTTGCGCTGGTGTGACATATGTAGACTTTATATAACACTTACATCAAATTAAGAAGTAGTCTACCACGTAAGGCAGTTGGCTCACGATCCAGAGGTCCCGAGTTCGATCCCACCAAGGTGTTTTTTTCAAATACGAGAAAATATTTATAATCATAGACTGCATCTTAAGAAACAAATTTAGTTATAAAATAGTAATTAAATTTCGAAAAAAATAATTTTTAGCTCTAAGCAAGCCTGCAAAGCTACTTAGGAACGGCTTATCCCAAAGTTTAGCCAAATTAATTAACGAATCTCATTAAACTTATGCTCGTTTTAATCAGTAAGATCAGCCGCAAGCTGGTACATAGCCGGATAACTCTTAAAAAAATTTATAATAAATAAAATACGGACTCGCAGCTAAGCAACCCGACAGAGGTCGGTAGTGTTATTCCTGTCGACCCATAAACTCGATGTTTGATCGAAACCGCCGGTGACGGCGGTGACGCTTCGTGACGCGTGACGCTAGCCGTCGCAGCCACCAGTGAGAGACAATTGGTCGGCCACGACGCGTGCTCGCGACCAATCAGCGATCGCGTATCTGGCTACGCCGATCAATCGGCTCGCGTCACTTTTGCGCGGGTAGATCCGCCACTCGCTGACGCGGCGACCATCGACCAATCGGAGCTGAGCGTCGTGTCTCTGCTGCGTGTTTTCTTTTCGATATTTATCGTGCTTGCCATGCAAATGGCGGTTGTCGCGGTGTTTTGTGCGATGTGTCTGCGCGATTAACTACGCCACACAGTTAGCAACAGCGTTACGACGAGCGTGAACGTACGACAGAGCGAGCCGGTGCCGTGATAACGGATAACTCGTCATCATGGTGAAATTGTTAAAACGATTTTTCGCCGGTGACAAGGTGTTCGCCAAAGTTCGAGGTTACCCGCCATGGCCAGCCAAGGTGAGTTCGCGTTTAAGACGCGATGCTACCGGGACGAGTGCATCCCGGTGGCCGCTATGTCGGACGCGGTGGCGTCGTCGCGTCCTCATCCCCGGCGATTCACCGACCAGGACGTTGCGTAGTGAGGTGACGTAAATTATTCAGAGATTGCGGCCGAGTAATCGCGTTTGTTGTGCGCGCGACTGCGTCTTGGAGGACCGCACGGTTCTCGCACGTAGGAAGCGAGAAAAGCGCGGGACGCGGGATCCGCGCGGAACGCGCGACAACATCGGCGATGATCTGGCCAAGTGGCACGTCACCGACCACGCTAATTAACGCGCGTCGCTAGTTAACACTCCTGCCAGGATATATTCTGTAATTTGCCATGTAATCATATATATAATCTTTGAGATTAATATCTGCGTGGACCGTTAATGTATTCTCCATGGAGAAACGTATATCTCAATCCTGTTCATCATATACCAAGCCTGTGTTCATTTATTCACGTTTGGAGCTATTGGAAATAAACAAACGCGCAGGCCAAAGCTCATCGTGTGTTGCTTCATCTGTTTGCATATTGCTTCATTTGTTTGCAGGTTGAAAAAGTCAATGATCCAAACTCCAAGAATGCTAGATATAGCGTTTACTTTTATGGTACAGGAGAAACGTAAGTAATATTATAATCTGGGGACCTATTACGTATCTTTTCACGAGGTAAAAATGCAAAAAGTGAACAGATTTACTAGATTTTGATCAATGAAATCGTAGATACTCCAGTGAATTTGCTTACTATTTGCATTTTTACCTCTTGAAAAGATACTTAAGAGCTCATGCATAATGAGAGGAATAAGGAACAAGGAATTAAACATAGAGAGATCTGTGTCTTGAAAAAAGAGACACTGCGTCTTGAAAAAAGATGCGACTACTATGTTTAAGGGCTCAGTCACAATGAGAGGAATAAGGAATAAGATAAAGGAATAAGGAATAAGATAAAGGAATAAGGAATAAGGAAATGTTGCATCTCACTTCAGTACATGTACATTAAAGTGAGATGCAACATGCCTTATTCCTTATTCCTTTATCTTATTCTTTATTCCTCTCAATGTGACTGAGCCTTAATTCCTTGTTTCTTATTTCTGGCATTGTGCATGAGCCCTGATAGTATCCCTTTCCGTCACTCTCTATAATTCTAGTTTTCCTAATAAATATCATTAAAGGATATTTGATCAAATATTACTGTGATATTAAATTTTGCAGAGCTGTTTGTAAAGTTGAGGAATTGTACACCTATGCCGAAAATAAAGAAAAATATGGCAAACCTAACCGACGGAAGTTCTTTCATGAAGGCATACAGCAACTTGAACAAGAACTTAAAAATGACAGAAACAAACCTTTAGCAGATATTGCTGCTATTAAAGGTAGTTACCGATATTATCTTGTTAATGACTTCATAATAAATAACTATTTCATGAAGTGTGACTAAATTAAATACAATCTTTTTAATGGAACACACAAATTAATTATTATAACTAATACTTTGTCTAAAGGTGCTGAAGCAACAGAAGTGCCAGCTGTCAGCGCTATAGACAGTGACCTGGAAACTGGTTCCTTAGTAATAGACGAAGGAGAAAAAAAGAAACCTTTGAAGAGGAAAGTTCTTACAGCTACCTCCAACACTCCGGTAAGGAATGCTCGTTTTTTGCTATTTGTATGAAAATGCTTTGGAGTATTAAAATATACTTTGCAATACTGTTTAAAAGAACAGTTATTGACAAACTTGTACTCCAAGAGGAATTTAGGAACTGCCGACAGACATTTTTAAAGTTTAAATAGTTTGTGCGATTGTTCCTTACACTTTTGTACACATGTCTATATAAATATGTAATGTAATCAAATACATGTATTTGCACATATACTGAATACATATAACAATGCAGCAAGATACTCCAGAAGTAAAGAAAAAACGTGGTAGAGGAAAAGCTGCGAATGATACATCGAAACAAGAAGCTGCTTTGGATTCACAAGGCGAGGAGTCGCCTAAAGAAGTAGTTAGCCGCAGTGGGCGTAAGATTAAACCAAAACGCTTTGCAGACTTTTCAAGTTCAGATGAAACCGAAACCAATACAGGTAAAAACTTGTATCTATAATAATCTTTTGTTATGATGTGCAGTTTTCAAAGAATCTATTATTCTGCAATTTTATGGGTAAAAAATATTCAAATAATTATTATTAAATAACCGACTTTTTTACTAGCTTTTACTCTTAATTTGATACACCATTATTTCTATTAATGCATCAGTTAAAGTAGTAATCATGTTCCAGTTGTGAAATGTAGGTTATTATCGATGTCACAAAATATGCTGTTATTTGTTGCAAAATTTAAAATTAATTACCCTGATAATAACTAATATTTAAAGGTAGGAGCACAGTAAAGAGACTTACATCAATACATATAATGGTGGATGAAGAAACGCAGACTTCACCATCAGAAATATCTGAAAAATATTCAAGGCTTAAGGAATCCAATGAAACTCGGAATATGTCTACAAAAGAATTAAAAAGATTAGTTCTGTTGGAACAGCTGTCGTTAATTCGCATACAGAAATCTAAATTTTTGTCTGTAAATGTATCTCTCACATAATTTTTTATTAATAAACTTTCACAATATTTGTTTTTTTGAAAATATTGTTTATCTATTTATGTCCCTACTGTTTTATAATCGTTTCACTGAATTCTTTCTTTCAATTTGGAGAAAAATATAATTCTTTTCCCCGGAAAAAATATACATAATTATGTTTTATCAAAGCTTATTTGTAAAAAAAGAGTCGGTTATTCTTTACATATTTGTGTTTAAGATAACATAATATGATTGTAAATTATTTCTGTTTAGAACATTCTGGTCGAGGTCGTAAAGCGAAAAACGAAGATTCTAATGAGCATCAAATAACACCAGTGACGCATAAAAAAAGGGCTGCTATCGAAAGTAGGCATTTGTGTGAATATCTTTTTTAATCCTTTCTAAAAAAAGGCATGTTAAATCGATACTCGCATCTCTCGAAGTCTTCTCGAAAGTCTCGAATTGCTTTGTTGGCTCTTTTCCGCGATGCTGATTGATTCTGTTGCTGCGTTAACTTCGTGAGCGGCTGTCATAGCATATTTTGACAGTTGTGTGTAATATTAAAGCTAAATAGCGCGCGCGAAGCGCGCGTCTGTGATGTCTAGTTCCTTAAAATTATAACTTGTTTTTGAGAGATATCGTTTATCTAATTTACAGAAAGAAATAATGAAGGTTTGATTCTTGATGGAACCGTAGTATCGAGTGGTACATCTTCTGATACACCAAGTCGAGTTCTCTTAGCTCGTACATTTGCTGGGGAACATGTAGGTATTAAGCTGGATATAAATAGGCCAAAGTCTTTTGAAAGTGAAAAAGCTCGAGCTCAATGGGATTGGTCAACTGCTAGAAATGCTATGAAACTTAAAGCACAATTAGAGAGCGGTGAAATTTTGCCGGAACAAGTGAAGGATTCTCTAGATTTTAATGTACCCGTCCCGGAAGATGAAAAAGGACTTTTGACAAAAGATGGGGCCGTTCATCGCAAAACATATAAACTGAGGTATAGAAAAATCTTGTGCCGTTCAACTTAGTAAGTTTATTTTAAAATTTACCAAGTGTTTACATGTACAATGTTACAGATGGCTTCGTATAGAGGCTCAACTTCTACAATTAGATGCTCAAATAAAATCTAATCTTGGACTGGATCGAGCCAATACAGATAAATGTTTACAAGCGATGGATGATATCTTGGCTCTTCCAATTGATCCTTTAATGCTGAAGAAACATCCTCATATTGTTGAAACAGTAAAAAGGGTAAGTAATACATCAAATTTTTTAATTATTTTATAATATTGCATTTTCTTCACTAATTGTCTTTTATATTAGCTGCGACGATATATTGGGAATCTAGGAGAGTGGAAATTAAGCGAAGAAGAAGGGGTATGTATAAAACGGGCATGCGTATGTCATTATATTATAACGCTTGTGAAATACACAATACTATTATTTCTATTTTAATATAATACATATAATATTCTTTGTAGACTATTTTTAAACAAAAAGCGGAGCAGATTAGACAAAAAGCTGAGCATATATATAACAAGTATAAGGTAATGTATCACATGTAAAGAACAACGAAAATACAATTATTTAAATCTATTTCTTTTGTCACATACTTATCAAATGAAAAATATACAGGCTATGTTTACTATACCCGAGGGTCAGTCATTTTGGCAATCATTTTCGGATCAAGTGGTCCATTTCAAAAAATTGACGAAAGATATGCCTGAAGAGAAAGTATTTTCATTGATGTCCGATCCTGCTTGTTCAGGTAATTTTGTTATACGTATGTTTAATGAATATTGAGAAACTAGATCTATAAGGCCTAGTTTTACAAACGTCCTTAGAAAGAGACGAAGAGTGAGTTAATCTAAGGTTAAAAGTTAACTGACATTTGTGAAACTGGGCCTGTTTTTTTTTTAAATTCTAATAAATTTTAAAAAGCTTGGAAATTATATATTGAAATTAAACAATGTATTTTGTGATACATATTTATTATAAATATTGATAGATACAGGTATATCAGAGGATTTACCTGCAGATGATAGTGGTAATCAATTGGATACAGATACAACGATTGCAGCAGAGCTAACAGTAGAACAAGAGGCAGAACGTGAACAAATACCGGAAGCGGCAACTGAGCTGGAACCAAAAGCAAATATAGAAACCGAACCAATAGCACAAGCAGAGACAAAAGCAGAGTCAGAACCAATTGCTGAAAGGGACGTAGAAGCAAAAGTGCCTACTAGAAGTGCGAGTCCTAAAGATGAAGCAGCCAAGTAACATATGTAAACTTTTTTATCTGATAATGTAAACTTTTAATTATTTTCTTGTACGTACATTACGGTACTAAAAAAGGAGCATTATTATAGTTGAAGTACATCGAGCGCATTCATAAAACGATATTTTGGCTAATATAATTTTTTTTCCATGTTTAAATGTGGCAAATTATTGTTTAACGATGCATTCTTACAGATCTACAATAATTTCGGAGAATATGATAAGATTCGGTAAAATGTAACTTATTTGGCGAAACGTAACTAACATGCTATCCTTTATTACACACATCCCTTTATTTATTTTAATCTTATTATTTTAATCTTTACCTACAAGATTAGAATATATGCAATGCTTGCATATGCAATTATGTAATCAGTGTTAATGAACTTTAACTAGACAACTGATCGTCGATTTTCATTATATATCTATGAGTTTTTTAAGTATATTAATTTTTTTAAATTCACGTTTAACGAAAGTATAAAACAGAAATTAACTCTTACATATATAAGCCATGCAAATAGCTGTTGTTGCAATAATACTGATATTGTTACCGAGTGAAGAAATAAGAATCGTAAAAGTATCTTAAGCTAATTCTGTGAATGCGATCGATGGCATTGCTGCGCACGTGGAAAATAATCTTTTGATTGAGTTCTATTATATTTTATTTCATGAATTTGACCAAATATGTACATTATATCGTCGCGATATACACTCACATTATTACTTGATGCAATATCTGCAATCATTAACTGGACAATATCAGGCAAATATGCACTGTCAGTATCGAATGAAAATGGCTGATGTAGTGGATAAAATTAGATGAGACACAGTATCTTTACATGACGGTAAAATAATACTGTTATGTATCGAAATACTATCTTCAGCTGTATATTCAGCCAGTGCCATGGAAAAAATTTGTAAAGAGCATACTGTTGTTGTCACATAAAACTTACTTATTTAGTTATTATAATTGATGTTAGCAAAATAAATATCATATTGCATAAGAATTATAGCGCAATGAACGATACAGATATAATTCTTAGTACTTGCAGCTCGTTTTTCTTTTGGTTTTTTTTTTCATTAGAAACAACATTACTCATACTCATTGCATTTTAAAGGTAAAAATAAAAATATGTATCATTATTGTGTACCAATGTTTCTTTAACAATATTTATGATATAAAATTATGATATAAATATAATTCGTAAAATATTGTCAATCTTCTACTTTATATAATTGAATTATTACTGTCTATTAAAAATCTTCTAAAATCGTTGCTATTACAATAAAATTATAAAGTGCTTGTCAAACGATATCGAAATTGTACAAATTAGATAAGTTAACGATTTTCGGACATTATCACATCTTTATCGTGGGCGACATGGCAATTACTGTAAACATTTAATGATTGGTAAGTATTAAACCTTATTTTGTAATTAATGGTACATATCCAATACATTGAAAATATCAGAAATTAACGGTGTAATTTTTGTATCGAAATGTTTTTGTCGAAAATTAAAATAAACTAATATAGCAAAGACGTTCTGGCGTCGAATATATTTTTCTCACCGCTGCGCCGCGCCGGGCCGAAAGCGACAACTTTCGTCCCGCTACGCGGGACGAAGTTCTCGTTTTTCGGCTCCGTCGATGAGAAAAATCGTATACACTCCTCGGGCAGTAAATAAGAAAGCCTCAGATCACATGTTTGTCGACCTCGGCTTCGCCTCGGCCGACAATTACATGTGATCTGAGACATTTCTTACTTTACTGCCCTAGGTGTGTAATATACTATTTATCTATATAGACTCATGTAGATAGATTGTGCATTCATATGCAACAGCTGACGATAACATTGAAACTGAAGGACATAAATATATATGCTCAAAAACATGAAAATGAAGGTAAGAGAAAATGGTGCACATCTCTTTTTAAAAACGAAAAAGGCGATTGTTTCTCCTTTTTAATTCCTTGGTCCAATCAATTACATAATCGAATAAGGAAAACTGTTTCCAGTTGTCTTTTTTTTTATTAACGTTGACTTCTTACTTTCAATGAAGTCCGCAATCTATCTACATATATGAAATAATTTTATCCAACAATTAAAAAGTGAATTTGTTTTTACAAGAATATATAGATACATATATAAAACAAAGCTATTTTAATTATAGATACTGAATTTAAGTTAAATCATAGTAACAAATATATATTTAATAATCACAGAATAGTTATAATTTTGTATCGTATAATGATAAATGCCAGTAATTTGTAATTTTAATAATAAAATTGCACATCGAAAATTATGAATTTTAATATGATAAAACATTATTTGATTACTTTTATTGTAGTCACATTTTATTTTTACCTCTTATAAAATCAAGAGACACGGTAGTGTCTCGCGCCAAGTACACGCGGAGCGAGACCGCACCGTGACTCTTTTAACGCGACGCGACGGGTTGCGAGTACCCGAGATGTTGAGATCTCGATAACGAGTGAACGGATCAAGTTCTAAGTAGACTTGATCGATAGTTGGGGTAAAAATAAGGGGGGTATCTCCTATATAATTTTCCGCTACGTGCCCTACGAGCGGAGATATTGCGACGCAAAGTCCAAATGTGAAAATTTTTTATTAAGATACGTCGTCTACGTCGACCGCTCTCATGCCATGTCATATATATATTTATATATCACGTGATCAAAGAAAATGTCCCTTTCACTTTTTCGACACTGGCGGCGCAGGTATCGCCAGTTTCGATATCGCGCGCGTATTTCGAACGATCTAGTAGGTAAATTATTAAAGGTCGATAGACTTATCGGTCAGAAGGAAGATTTCTATTTAGCTAAATTAGGTATCCCAGGTTGCCGATGACGAGATACAGATAGTGCGCTTCATAGTTTTCGGTGTCCAGGTGTAATAATACGTTGAATTCGATGTCTACGTGTTCTAGGTTGCCGATGACGAGGTCCACATAGTGCGCTCCGTAGTTTTTGGTGTCTACGTGTATTAATACCTTGAATTCGATGTCCACGTGTCCCAGGTTGCCGATGACGATGTCTAGATAGTGAGCTCCGTAGTTTTCGGTGTCCAGGTGTAATAATACGTTGAATGCGATGTCTACGTGTTCCAGGTTGCCGATGACGAGGTCCACATAGTGCGCTCCGTAGTTTTCGGTGTCTACGTGTATTAATATTTTGAATTCGATGTCCACGTGTCCCAGGTTGCCGATGACGGGATTCAGATAGTGCGCTTCATAGTTTTCGGTGTCCAGGTGTAATCGTACGTTGAATGCGATGTCTAGGTGTCCCAGGTTGCCGATGACGGGATCCAGATAGTGCGCTTCATAGTTTTCGGTGTCCAGGTGTAATCGTACGTTGAATGCGATGTCTAGGTGTCCCAGGTTGCCGATGACGATGTCTAGATAGTGAGCTCCGTAGTTTTCGGTGTCTACGTGTATTAATACCTTGAATTCGATGTCCACGTGTCCCAGGTTGCCGATGACGGAATCCACATAGTGCGCTCCGTAGTTTTCGGTGTCTACGTGTATTAATACCTTGAATTCGATGTCCACGTGTCCCAGGTTGCCGATGACGGAATCCACATAGTGCGCTCCGTAGTTTTCGGTGTCTACGTGTATCCGTACAAAATTACCTTTTAAAAAAAAAAGGTAAAAAAAGGCGCCAAGTACACGCATAGTAGTGTATATGTATTATGTTGTTACCCTGTTATGTTGTTACCTCGAAAAAAACAAAGTGGTAGTATTATACCTCCAAATAGCTTTACCCTGTACATACTGTTTATAAAATGCGTAATACTACAAAAAGGCGTGATATCCGTACAAAATTACCTTTTTTAAAAAAAAGGTAAAAAAAGGCGCCAAGTACACCCCACACAGCACTGTAATATTTCAGAAATCTTTCAAAAAACTGTCAATGAAATATGAAACCTTTCAAAAAAACATTTTAGACATGTTTCAGATATGTTTCAGAAAGCTAAAATGTCCGCCAAGCTGAAATTTCAGAAATATTTCTGAAATAATTCTGAAATGCTTTCAGAAATATTTCTGAAATGCTTAAAAAATATCTCTGAATTGCTTAAGAAATACCTCTGAAATGCCTAAGAAATATCTCTGAAATGCTTCAGAAATATCTCTAAAATGCTTCAGAAACCTCTAAAATGCTTCGAAAATATCTCTGAAATGTTTCAAAAATATATGGAAAATATTTCAGATACTTTTTCTCATATCATATTGTTTCGGATCACCCTGTATAAGGGTCATCCGGAACAATTTCCTGTCCTTTATAAAACATATTCTTGATCATAGTCATGATTTTGCTTCGCCGGAGGCCTGCTTATATTAGATCCCAACTGAAATTTACTTGCGAGTTAGCCTTACCATTATGCGCCGCCTAGCGGCGTCGTTGCATATTTCTCTGAAATGTTTCGTAATATTTTAGTGAAAAGGGTTATAAATGATTTCGATGAAACGTTTCAGAAATACTTCTGAATAATTAGCAAAAGAATTATGTTCGGCCCAACTGGCAAATTTTATTGTTCATAAAACGCTACGTTTCGACTGCAGATTTCGGTTCTTTTTAAGCGTATAAAAACCCTATAAATATTGTTAGTCAGACATAATGCCCAAACTACGCCGTCTAAAAACTAAACATCAAAAATTGTGGCACGCAACAATAAGTATAAGTCCAAAAATAATTATATAAATCAAAACTTACATATTTGTGCGTTAAATTCACAGAAGTAAAATACAATTAATTTAAACGGCATTTTCGTTATTCGTTTATGTCGAAGGGCATGTAAAAGCCGTGGGGTGGTAAAATTTTAACTGACGAGAACAGACAATTAATAAACAAACCAACGACGTCAATAGCCAGGGCATGGAGAAGGAAACAGAGAAGGAGATAGAATTATTCGTTTCTTTTATGATATGTTCGTAGAGATGTAAAGATTGCAATGCTACGTATATTGGGCATAGACAAAAAGACATTTGTGCACACGTCTCAAAGAACACCAGAACGATATCAGAAAACCGGCGAGCAAGCATTCTGTAGTGAGTGAGCATCGAACATCCTATGGGCATGATTTCGATTGGGGGAAGCCAGAAATAATACATAAGGAGAGACAAATTAGAAAGAGGGAATTAGCGGAGATGTTTTTTATTAAAAAATTTGATGACACCATTCATTTACAAAAGGACACGAAGAATCTTAACGCTCTCTACGAACATATTATAAAAGATCTCCTTCTTCACTGTTTCCCTCTCCACGCTCTGGCTTTTAATATTGACGTCATTAGTTTGTTTATTACTTGTCTGTTCTCGTCAGTTAAAATGTTACCACCGCAAGGCTCTTACATATGCCCTTCGACATAAATGAATAACGAAAATGCCGTTTAAATTGTATTTTACTTCTGTGAATTTAACGCACAAATATGTAAGTTTTGATTTATATAATTATTTTTGGACTTTTATACTTATATTGTTGCGTGCCACAATTTTTGATGTTTAGTTTTTTAGATTCGGCGTAGTTTGGACATTATGTCTGACTAATAATTAATATTTGTGAGTTTCTATACGCTTGAAAAGGACCGAAATCTGCGGTCGAAACATAGCGTTTTGTGAACAATAAAATTTGCAAGTTGGGTCGAACATAATTCTTTTGCTAATTGTTAATTATTCACTGGCGATTCAAGTTTTTACTTTTCCGTTTTTACTTCTGAATAATTTCAATGTTACATTTTAATATTATTTTCCAAGTTATCTTTCGGAAAGCTTTCAATGATACGTATTTTAGACATTACGTACGAAATATTTCTCTGAAATGTTTCGTAATATTTCAGAAATATTTCAGTGAAAAGGGTTATAAATGATTTCGATAAAACGTTTCAGAAATACTTTCTGAACGATTTCAATGTTACATTTAAATATTAATATCCAAGTTATCTTTTAGAAAGCTTTCAATGATATTTTATTTTGATGAATCGTTTCAGAAATACTTTCTGAATGATTTCAATGTTACATTTCAAAATTAATTTCCAAGTTATCTTTTAGAAAGCTTTCAATGATATATTATTTTGATGAAACGTTTCAGAAATATTTCTGAATGATTTCAATTTTACATTTCAGTATTAATTTCTAAGTTATCTTTCGGAAAGCTTTCTGAAACTAGTTTTGCTGTGTGGGACGCATAGTAGTGTATATGTTGTTACCTCAAAAAAAGAGAAAGTGGTAGTATTATACCTCGAAAAAATATAAGTAACAAGTGGTAGACATAATCTTTATATCTCGAAAAATCTCGAAAAAATCTAAGCTGTAGTATCTTTATTTCCGAAAAATTATAACCTAAGTGATACACATCACAAAATTATGTTACCTTATCAAAAAGAAGAGTCGCGTTTCAAGTAATTTATTACAATTACAAAAAAGAAATGATATCTCTTTAAATTACAGCGCCAATTACAGAGAGAACATATATATTGCCTCAAAAAATAAATGTTGCACTACTTTGAAAAATCTTTACATTGTGTCATTAAAAAAGAATGTATGATAACAATTTTATAAGATTAAAAAATTTTATTTAAATTTCAAAAGGAAATACAAGATATTTAAATACAAAGTTTACATGTGTATTTTTTAGTGGTCACAAAGAATTACAGAGGTAACAGTACAAAATAAAAATATTTTATTAAAATATCCAACAAGGGAATACAATTTGTATTTAAATACAAAGTTTATATATGTATTTTTCAATAGAATAAAAGATTTAATCACAAAGAATTACAGAGGTAACAGTACAAAATAAAAATATTTTATTAAAATACATAAATTTTTCTTGTAAAAATACTTGGCGCTGCTAGACCTCGAAATTTTAAATAAATAAAGACAACAATAAATAAAAATAATTCAGAGAAGAATGCGACGAAAGTAACAAAATGATTATCAGCGTGGTGTGTATGTGCGAGCGAGTGATATGGGTGTGCGTGACAACGGCGGTTTATAATTAAGTATAGGATAAGTTTATTTATTTATTTAAAATTTCGAGGTCTAGCAGCGCCAAGTATTTTTACAAGAAAAATTTATGTATTTTAATAAAATATTTTTATTTTGTACTGTTACCTCTGTAATTCTTTGTGACCACTAAAAAATACACATGTAAACTTTGTATTTAAATATCTTGTATTTCCTTGTGAAATTTAAATAAAATTTTTTAATCTTATAAAATTGTTATCATACATTCTTTTTTAATGACACAATGTAAAGATTTTTCAAAGTAGTGCAACATTTATTTTTTGAGGCAATATATATGTTCTCTCTGTAATTGGCGCTGTAATTTAAAGAGATATCATTTTTTTTTTGTAATTGCAATAAATCACTTGAAACGCGACTCTTCTTTTTGATAAGTTAATTATACTATACTCCGTCTAACGAGAGATCATGGTTGATTAAACATAAATAACGATAGGACACAGAGCCGCAATGAGGTGTTTGTGTTAAATTATTTTTATATTTAATAGATATTGTCCAACACTATTAAAAATAAAAATAATTTAACGCGAACACCTTGTTGCGGCTCTGTGCCCTATCGTTATTTATGCCTGATCAACCATGATTTCTCGTTGAACGGAGTATAAATGTTTGTGTATATGCATAATTAAATTAATTTTAAATATTTAGGTTACGCAACCAATTGCTTATTTGACTAAATTTTATTACTAATATAACTAGATTTTATTATTTTTGATATTATTTATATTACAAGATAAATATAGTTTATAAATTATATATTTATAAACTATACTATACTTGATGCATTTCTGAAAATTGTTTAGTTAAAACTTAAAATAATAAAAATATGTACTATAAAACCGTAATTGTGATTTGTCAAAATGTAAAATCGAAGATTTTTTAAATAAATTTATTAAACAAATAACTGCGCAATAACTTACATACGAAATTAAATATGAATTTCAAGTATTACTGTGACCAATACATAATTTTTTTCTAAATCAAAAAGGAACAAATTACATGTTGAACAATGAATATTTCTTTCAATAAATCTACTCTAAAAAAGGGATATAAAGTCAATATTTATATATTATTACTGCTTTTCCATAATTATTCATGATAACTACTCCGTAGTCATCTCAACGCATGTCGTATATTATTTCCGTATCACAGCAGCTGTCATCGTGTTTTAATAGTTCGTACATTACGTGTAATAAATTATAATGTACACAAGTTCTTATAATAAACTTTACAATTAAGCTTTACTTTTTAGCTGGATAATGTGGACAAAACATGTACCTTAATCTAAATTTCTAAATTTTGATTACTACGATCAAGTAATTAAAAACAAAGCTAACTGACTTAGTTATTAACAAGATTCAAACAATATGTCAATATTTATGTTTAGTAAACGTTCAGATGTGTTCCTTACACCTTCCCCCAAAAAATGTTTTATCTTACATTTCTCTTGATAATTAATATGTCGTATATATTCAGGACAACATGCTCCGTGATTATACCGAGGTCCGAGCAGATATAATGTCGCATAGCAGCGAGTATAATTCGATATGGAAGCATTTTGAAAAATTAAACAATTTTGAAGCAAAATGCAAGCATTGTACAAGTGATAACATTATTGAGAAAGAATTTTTCATTGCGAAAAAACAATTAAACTTCATTATACGCATATTAAAGACGTCCTAAAATGAAAAAACGACACCTACCCAATTTGGCGGCATTTCTCAAGAGGAAAATGGTATAATTGGTATATTGCACGTTGCGATCTTTGTGGTAGAACACTTAAAGCATGCAATTAAACAAACTAAAGGATTATTTGAATAGTTTTCATAGAGACAAAGTAGCTAAAATACAAAAAGACATTATTCGTACCTGGTCACGATATTTCACATTCGAAAACTTATGCAAAATGCAAATTGCAATATTGCAGTCACAAAGTTAGAATGTATCGAATAGATGTCTTAACATCTCACTTAAATGAGCATCATAATATAGATAAATATTCAGGATGTGAAGAAAGAACTGGAGATAATAATGCAGATGGAATGATACAACAATCTATAGATGAAACAAGTTATGCCGGTCCAAGTCATGATAATACATATCCTCAATCTCTTGGAAATCAAGAAAATGGTCGAATGATACAACACTCTATAGATGAAACAAATTATAAGTCCTCATAATAATACATATCTTCAGTCTCTTGGAAATCGACAAGGTCAACAAGGGTATATATTTAAGATATTTGTCTTTTATTTATTGTAAATTATTAATATATTTTGTTGCGTGTGTACATCTAATATTTAAATTTAAAAATATATAGAGACCAAATAAATTTCAATCTAATATTTAAGGGGATGCTGGAGTAGCAAGAATTACCGACATTTTTTTGAACAGACTAAACTTTGAATTGGCTTTACGGAATTGAAAAAACTGTTTTACAGAATTAAAGTACTAGTCCAGTCAAATTAGCAAAAATAGAAAAAATAACCGGAAAAAAGCTATAAATTGGTGAAGACCTTTATCTTAGCATACTATTGAACATACTGAAAGTCCGGACCTCAATCTGCAAGGCTCGATCCGCCATCTTGAAAAATAGGTGCTCCAATTCAGTTTTTCCCTCATATCTCGATAATCGTTGATCCTATCGTAATGAAGGTTATTATAAAAAATGAAGCTTATTAAATTCTCTATAAAAAAGGTTCAATACATTTTTTTCATATCTTTAATAGTTTTTTTGTAATACACTGTTGAATATATGGGTATTTGTATTTTGTCTCACGCTGTCATTAAAATCAGACTCTCAGTGTAGTATTTGTAAGAAAAAATATAAATAGACAAAAAATATCAATGTGTGCGTAATATTTCTCGTATACATATGAAAATTTTGCAACTCTTTAACCATTTAAAATTGTTGTACACGACTAGTACTGCGGGTAGCTTCATCTAACAAGATTCTTCTGAGCCGTTTCCTGAGGTTGTGAATCTGCAGGGCTATGATCATCATCTCGATCTTCAACATCGATTACGAAGAAATCGGTCTCGTCAAGCTTCCAATGCTTGACAGCTGAAGCTTCCAATAATTGTACCTCATTATATGATGCGCTGAAGCCCAAGTTAGATAGTAACGTCACTAGATTTTTGGAGCCAAATTTCCGGTATAAAAAAGCAGCAACGCTGATTAAAAGTGTTGACAAGAAAGATCATGGCTTGGTCGCCAACATAATAGCGTGCTCTATCGAAATGTATTTTTGTTCGAGCTGCTGCAATGGGAATTTCCTTCCTTTAGCTATAACGTTTTCCATAAAAATATTGAGGGATTTCGGTACGTAGTCTTTTATATCTGTCAAAAAATCATCGCTTGAAGGATATGCAGACGTGTTGTTCCCGAATTATAGCTGCTGTTGTAGTGAGTACTCGAAGGCGTTCATCGATTTTCTTCCGATGTTCTATAACTCTAAAACTAATCAACCAAATCTAAACGAATTATATATGAAATAGGGGTAGAAAAAACTGAAGATTATAATAGAATTAATAAATATTGCTAATAATCAAATAGTTCTTTTTTAATAAAATTTTGAATTTTTGCAGAAATGTTTGTTTATGCATTAACTTCCGCAAATTTGGAGATATCGATCAATTTCTAATTTTATTATATTTTTCAGTCTTTTCTACCCCAATTTCATATATAATTCTTAAAGATTTGGTTGATTAGATTCAGCTTTATATGCGGTTCAAGGTCCATAATTTTGATTGCTTCCTCTATGAGGAAGCCAAAATAAATAAATATAAATAACTATGGCTTAAAATAGAGGAAGCAATGCAGGTTTCTACTTGCTTACTTAAAAAGTATGAGGAAGCAATGTACAAGTTTCTACTTGCACCCTGTTTTATAGAGAATTTAATAAGCTTCATTTTTTATAATAACCATCATTACGATAGAATCAATGAATACCGAGATATGAGGGAAAAACTGAATTGGAGCATCTTTTTTTTAAAATGGCGGATCGAGCCCTGCAGATAGAGGTCTGGACTTTCAGTATGTTTAATAGTATGCTAAGATAAAGGTCTCCACCAATTTATAGCTTTTTTCCGGTAATTTTTTCTATTCGCTATATTTTGATCTAATTTGACTTGACTATAATACTACAATGCTATATAGGTCACTTTTTTGGCTCCGCACATTTTTTGTGTGTGGCTGTGTTATCAGATATGGAGTTAATTAAATATATAAAGTTATTTAATTAAAATAATTATTTTATCCTTGATATTTATTATATCAAAGTAACTTTTTAATCGCATTGAAGTATTTTCTATTATTTTAGTGTTTTAATAACATTTAGTTTATTAAATTTAACATATAAGTTTAGTTTAACATATTTATTCTATTATTTGGAGAAATTTTCTCATTTTTCTGAGACATTTTTCTCTTGGAAAACATTTTTAATGAGATTATGAGATATCAAGAACGATACTCATCATTAGATATTGATTTCAGCATTCTTTCCATGAAAATCAGCGTTTATGTTGCAATGCACAATTATTTCATATTTTTTATTAAATATTTAAGAATGGATATTAAAACAGTTTTATATGTACAATTGATTTTTACAATATACAATGCGTCTGATAATACAAAACTGTATGATTTTTGTAAGATTTTTGTACGGAAAAGAAAAGATTGAATCCGAGTCCGCAAGCAAAAATGTTCTATCACGTTGAAATACGTTTGCACGGTAAAGTACGACAATTGCCATATTCTGGACGTCTGCAATACCATTGTAAATAAAAATGTTTTTGTAAATAAAAAACAATTTTTTGCTTAAACAATTTTTGAAAATAATAACAAAAAATTATACACTTTATAGCACTCTCTGGAAAATTCAACCCCTGTTTTCAATTCTTTGAGATTCCGTCAATTATTTCCCGAAAAATTGAAGAAATTACAAAAACCGGTTTCCAGAAGATCGGTAACAAAAAACTATACACCCTATAACACTCCCCGGAAAATTCTACCTCTATTTCATATACGCTTGGTAAAAATTTGGTCCATTGGTTTTCGAGATCATAGTTGAATCCTTGATCGTCGCGGGATGGAAATGAAAAGAAAAAAGTGACACGCCATGGATTTATATAATTCGCTCGATCGAATTGATGCTGAATAAGTTATCAGTACAAAATTACCTTTTTCAAAAAGGTAAAAAAAAGGCGCCAAGTACACGCGTAGTTGTTACCTAAAAAAAAACCAAATGGTAGTATCATTAATTTTAAATTTAAAAATATTTTAATAAAACCCAAATAGTACGTAATATATCTTTGTACCTCGAAAAAACCCAAAAGTGGGTAGGTAGTATCTTTATTTTCACAAAATTATATTACCTAACTTAACTCAAGTGACATGTATTTCAATAAAAAAGATGTGAAATCTTTATTTTCTTCTTCACAAAATTATATTACCTAACTTAACTCAAGTGACATGTATTTCAAAAAAAGATGTGAAATTTTTAAATTAAATTGCGCCAATTGTAAAAAAAATATGTATATTGCTTTGAAAGATAATTGTTATGCAACTATACTTTAAAGAAATAAAACCCAAGTGGTATCTTCGTATTTCTATTCAAGGGTCTTCCTATTCTAAACCAAGTGATAATAGCTTCTTAATTCTCTTTAACAAATTTTTAATATTACAAAGAATCATTTTAATTACAAAGAATTAAAGAAGTAACGGTACAAAATAAAAATATTTAAAACAAAATAAATAAATTTTTCTTGTAAAAAAACTTGGCGCTGCTAGACTTTGAAATTTAAACATTAAAATTTAAACATTAGTACTGAGATTTTTGATTAAATAAAAAACAATAAACATAATTTAGGGAAGAATGCGACATGAGTAAAAATGCAGCGCCAAGTTTTTTTACAAGAAAAATTTATTTATTTTGTTTTAAATATTTTTATTTTGTACCGTTACTTCTTTAATTCTTTGTAATTAAAATGATGCTTTGTAATATTAAAAATTTGTTAAAGAGAATTAAGAAGCTATTATCACTTGGTTTAGAATAGGAAGACCCTTGAATAGAAATACGAAGATACCACTTGGGTTTTATTTCTTTAAAGTAGTTGCATAACAATTATCTTTCAAAGCAATATACATATTTTTTTTACAATTGACGCAATTTAATTTAAAAATTTCACATCTTTTTTTGAAATACATGTCACTTGAGTTAAGTTAGGTAATATAATTTTGTGAAGAAGAAAATAAAGATTTCACATCTTTTTTATTGAAATACATGTCACTTGAGTTAAGTTAGGTAATATAATTTTGTGAAAATAAAGATACTACCTACCCACTTTTGGGTTTTTTCGAGGTACAAAGATATATTACGTACTATTTGGGTTTTATTAAAATATTTTTAAATTTAAAATTAATGATACTACCATTTGATTTTTTTTTAGGTAATGTACATGTACATGTATGCCTCACAATATAATTCGTCACATTGCATACTAATTATCTTTTGCGGATTTTAATTTAAAATAATAATTATTCGATTAATATCGATCTAGCGAAATCTACGAGTTCAGCTTCTTATTTCTTATTTGTATCAGAAAGTTTTTATAATAATACAAAAAAAGTAAAAAAAATTTTTTTAGAAGATTTTTAAGAAGACTTAAAAAATAGAGAATAAGCCAAAATGGAGATTTTAATTAAAAAAATTGATGTATTCGTGCCATTTATGCATTTCAATGTTTGCGTCCTGCTCGAGAATTTAAGAGTGGAAAAGCTGCATTCTTTTATGGCGCAGTCTTATATAAGCATCCAAGATTCAAGCAATTGCGAACGCGACTTCCGCCACTTAAATCGCGAGCGTGCGCGGCGTGCGCTTTGTTTTCACGGGCCCTTTGTTTCGTTTGCACGCAAACAAACAATAAATTCGCGGAATTTAATCAATAAGGTGTATAGCAAGAGCGATTCATATATACGAAAAATTTGAGAGTCGGTCCGCTTTATAGATTGTTTTGCCTTTATTGTTAGAAATGTCCAAATAAGTTTGGAATCTGTATAAACTTAAACAAATAGCAATGGAAATTTTAAGTCAATAATATAGAGTTTAAAATCTTATTGATTAAATAATTTATATTAAAAGAATGTTAGTACAAACGTAAGTCTATCATCTCGTATATTTAGATTATACCTTTTTTCACAAAGTGAATAAAGCAATAAGCAATTGTACGGTTTTATCTGCGACATTATGACGATAACGTAAAGACGAACAACTCGAGTCGAGTACAGACTGTGAGCGTTCCATGTACAATAGTTCAATTATGTACTTATTGGTTTCTGGGTAGCGTATTGATCTATTCTGTGGCATTAGATTAACGTTGTAATCAATTTAACTTGGATCTAAAGCACCATTTCACAGCGCGCTAAAGTTTTCCCGTGAAATATACTGTTATACTAATATTGTTGCACATTTTGTAATAATTAAAGACGATCATCTTTGTTGCACGAAATTTATAATTTTACAGAGAATGCATTATAAACATTTCTGTTGTTAACTAAAATTCTATTATAACTATTATTACTGCATAGTGCATGCATATAAATACTTAAGAATGTTTAATGTTAAGAAAAGATAACGTAATTAATAATAATAATTTTATATTTGTTAAATTTAAAATTTTCTAATTTTATACTTTATTAGATAAAATTCTTCAAAAATTTATGAGTTTTTAAATCTGCCATGTTAAACATTTTTATGGCAAAATCAAATCACGTTTCTATCAAATTCGGTTTTAACATTTTTTTTTTTATTAAGCGGTATTCATAATTAATGTAGAGAATCTAAGCCGATTTTAGTACTTTTTGAATTTTTTAAAAAACCTAAATTTGAGAAAGTTATAGCTTGCTAAAGTTTCTTTGATGACGACAACTTCAAAAGGTATATAACGTCATTTTTTATACAAAGTATGACGTCACATCACACTTTTCTGTACTATATTTTCTTCAATTTGAAGATATTGCAAAAATTCAAAAAGTTTACAAAGAAAGTATGCCATGATCTATCTGCAGGACCGCTTAATAAAAAAAATTCATGTTAAAACCGAATTGACAGGCGAAAAATTAAAATAAATGTTGAATAGCAAATTGATTGATCAATCAAATCAAAATTTTTTGTTTTTATATCTATATTTTGGATTTGTAGCTTTTGTGGTTAAAAACAATTTTTTATAATTATATTTATTTAGCCGCGCTGCATTTTGTTTCAAATGCAACTTGTATTTATCTGAGCATTTATCTAGCGAGTTTTACAAAATAATCTACATAACAGACATTTCTTACGAATTAGTAACGTGACATTTTGTGTAACATTTCGATTACTTGCGACAATGTGTCACGGTACGACACGACAAACGTCTCGTTGTAATCCCGAGTAATTTGCGATTTCACTTTTCGACGGACAGACATGCGGTTCTCGCACTCCGCGACACGGCGACGTGCATTATATGCTTAATTAATTTTGACTGTGTGGTGCGAAGATGGTAATAATTCGACCGTGTCGTCGAGGGAGAGCGCGAGTTTGGCTGAACGTTCGCACGTATCCGGCTAGATTATACAGGATTATACAGGCGAAATGTACGCGCCGTAAATCACGGGTTAGCTCGGGCGACGAGTCGAAATAACCGTAAAAGAAACATATGAAGACTGCTGGCAAATGGACACTCCGCGTGAACACAATAGCGGGAAAAATAGCGGCGAAAAAGGACGAGTCTAGCATTTTTCTTGAATACATTCGGTGATTTACAACTTCTTTGTGCGCGTAATGGCATTAAGGGAGAACGCTTCATTTTATAACTGTGCAGAAGATATTCTGTTTGTTGAGGAGATTAAGATCATATAACAATACAATGTATCAAAGATCGAAATTGCTGAAGTTAAAAATCATAATTTCTATGGATTAAATTACAAAGCTATAATTGATAAGTATAGAACATATCCATCATTGAACTATTATTTTCTCATAATTTTAGATCTATAAATCGGCAACGAACGTTACTATAAACAGTTAATAATTTATTTACTCTTTGACACGAACTTTAATTAATCCGGAGCAGAGAATATTCCGAGTACGTTCTTCTTTTCAATCTGAAGAAATTGCTCTTTCAACGCGATAAGATAAGGACCGTTTGCCTAATGGTTATACAATTTTGCCAGAGTCAAGTCAAACAATAATCACGCTTCGCTTGTACAAACGGAGCGAAGCGCGCATTTGTCATCTGCGATCATTACGCGGAACAAAAACCAATTATTACGTTTGATGTAGCGCGTGGTAATTAGTTTCGCGTGGAAATGTCCGCCGGTCCTTATAACCCGTTCGCGCCGCGATTCGCCCACGCGACGATTCGCCATATATATTTATACAGCGAACAGTTATCGACGTTGCTGAATAATTCATTAAATTTGCATTTTAATTCGATCAGTTTCCGAACGATAAGCGTATTATGCGGCAAGGGCAATTTTGGGGCTGCGTACAGCTCCGTCAAACGAATGAAAAGTGTTAAGGTAAAAGTTACCAATGACGGGCCACTGCCCATTACCTGGCCATTGATGGGAGATTTATTTTTTATTAAGCTTTTTATATAAAATTGGAAACGTATTTTACTGATAATATAATTTGACTATTTAGTTTCTTATATTAAAATTATGATATTTAAACTTTGTTTAAGATATTTAAAAAAATACTTGAATACTGATACTTAAGTGTATCGTGAGTTTCAATAGATTTCTTACGAAATGGCTAAGAGAAGTAAGATATTGGTTAAGCCTATAATTATCGAAATAATAAGTTTTTCTGTACAAAAAAAAGACGTTATAGAATTTTAAACATATAATAAATAAAAAAGCAAAAAATTGCACATGTAAATTGTTTTTTGTATAAATATTTACGTGGCTATCTATTGGTACGTGAAAATCTTGTTTGACCAATAAACTAACCGACTGGCTAGTTGTCGGGCGAATCGTCATCTCAAGTGCTTACCATTACATTTGTCTTTCAAAACTTTAAATAAAGTTTTTTAATTGCAATATCATGTATTTTGCACTTTATTAGCGATATATATTTCCCGGGGTCTCTCATATTTGGAGCACACTTTTGCGATTTTGCCGAAAGCTCATTTCTCTAATTTTTAGCAAAATTAATATTTAAATTAAATTTTACATTTCAGCATCTTAAAGCTTATTAAATTTTCTTCAAAATGACCTACTTATATTTTCAATTCTGCCCATAGACTTCCGGCAATCACAGAAAATAGATATAGTATCTCATAATTGGGTACTTTCCTCTATTAATCAAAATTATTAAAACAATATCGATTGGCATATACATAGGCTTGAAAAAACAGACACAGAAGTACCAAAAGAAGGAGAAGAAGAAATAACAAATAAAGAAAAAAATTGAAGAGAATAGGGGAGACCGGGGCTAACTCGACATCGGGGCAAACTTGACACTAGACTTTTTGCTAATTTAAATCTATCATAGAAACTTACCTTTCCTACTGTAAATGCGTCTTTATGTGCTAGTATTATCAACGGGATTTGATGACATTCTGAGTTATGGTGTAATTTTTAGCGCGACATAAGCGTTTTTGATGGTAAAAAGTAATTTTTCTGATCTCTCGAAAATTTCTACTCTTTCATCGAGCTTTACTTTTGCAAACCTATATGTAAGTGATTTTCACGGGAAATTTGATGCTCTATATGAATCCAATAATCGTTTTTGAATATTTTCAATTTTTTATGTTTTTGAAGTGACAAAAGTGAAAAACGACGTCCGAAGCAAAGTCAACACCACGCCGTTTCGTCGGCTCTCAGTAACAAACGATGCTTATCATGCAGCCGTATGGCTCATGACAAGTGTATGCGCACGTCCGATCGCGAGTTTACCTGCATTAATTGTTTTTCAGACATGAGTTTAGATAAAGATAATTGAAAGTTCAACAATTTTTGTTCTCATTATTTAAATGATTGTTCTAGCTACTTTATTCCAAATTTTTGTACTTTTTAAATAAACAATAAACAATGTATTTTCATTTTTAGACAGTTAAAAAATAAGTTCCAGATCAAATTGTGTCCATCAGACAAAGTGTTGAGTTTGCCCCGGCATTTTTTCAATTCGAAAATTTGTCTTCGCGTCACTTTTTCTTTCCTGGCGGCAAAACAAAGCGACGTACAGCAAAACTTTCTGAATCAATTTTGTACCTGAAGAAACACTCTTTAAATATATACCATTGAATTGCCAAACGAGGGGCAAACCGCTGCAATGCCAATGGGCATTACTGCCGATTTCTTTATCTAATACCCACTAATGCCCTAGTAATGTCCAAGCAATATTTTTGTTTGTTTCGGTGATAATGAAATAGAAAATATAGTGTATACAATATAAAAAAAATAGTATATGCATTGTAATATATAATATTTTATGTTCTTTATTTTATATTGTATGCATATTTTATCAGATAACTTAAAATTATACGTAATGCATTTCTGTATGAAACATTTATTATATATTTATGCTTATAATATCACATATATTGTTAAAAATATTATAAAATTAATATTTATTATAAAACAGCCAATTAGACTGCGGATATAATAAAAATAAAATCTACACATAAACACATTTTAATATTATTAAATAAACTCTTATTAACTCTCTTATTAACTTATAAACTCTTAGCGTGTAACTAAAAAATCTCTTTAATATATAAATAAAATAAATTTTATTATTTAGAGTTTGCAAATACTACAAATAAAAGAGTATATATACTTAATTTTCTTTCTTAAGACTAGTTTGTATTTATTTATTTCAACGTATAAATTTCCAGCAGAAAAAAATGTTCAAAACTCAAAATGTGAATTTCCTTGCTTCTAACGTCATAATCTCAGTCGCGACAAAGAACTAAAAGCCTTAATCAATAAGAAATCTACGTTTTGTTAGTTTATATTTTTTATGTATAGCCGCTAAATCAGAAGATTTTAATTCAAAAGGTCCGGTTCCGATTAATTCAATTGGACCGTAAAAAATATATTTTAATTCAACAAACGTTACATCTTCATCGCGTGGCCAAATAAAAGAATTAAGTTCAGATTTTAAAAATTTCATTTTTACTTTGTTGTCATTACAGATGATCAACAACCCGGCCAATATAATAGTTGTCATCATAGAAAACAGAATAATACTTTTCTAATAATATTTCAGGTATGTTCGCGTTACAAACGTTTGGATCATTTTCAAATAAACATTCTGCTTTTGACTCATACGCATTTGATCTTCTTCAGAAAAACTGGAAACTTTTTAGAGATTTTTCTTTTTTTAGGTTGCATCTTTGTACATACAGCTTTTCGTTCTTTTATTTGTTGTTTGTTACCGGTGATAAATCTTCGTAATTTATCCGTGCTGACTTTATAATACCTTTACATTCATCAAGAAACCAACAATAAAAAGATTTTTTAACAATCATTATTTTGTCATTTACTGTAACTTCCACAAAAAGGCAAGTTTTCTGTTATTGATTCCTGTGATAACTGTTTTGAAAAGTCTTTCTATTCATATTGCTTTCGTCTGTTGAATCATCGCTCGGCGTTTTTTGTTCACGATATTCTAACGGTTTTTTATTTATTTCATAGTCCATTTCATCATCAGTATCTACTTCCATTGCTTCTAATTCTCGTTTGTCTAATGGTATATTTTCTTCTATTACTTCAATCGCGTCAATGTCATCTGGTAATTTAGGTAATTTCTTATCGATTTTGACTTTTGATTTCGGCATTATTCGTATATGTGAAGGTGGTGTATGAACGTCAGCTTTTACTTCAATATTAGTATGTGCCTGATAATTATCGCTAGATTGTGATGCTGTTTTCATAGATTCGTTTTCTGATTCCTCTTGTTGTTCACGCATTTCTTTTTCGTCATAATAATTTTTATCATCAATTCGTTTTTCTGGGACACCCGTTGTGTGATCATTGCTCGGTCGCTTACGTGAAGCGCATGCGTCGTCAGGAGCGTTTATTTCTTGCGGCAGCTTGCAGGTGGCGTCGTTTTCGCTCGGACGCTCTTGCGGACCGCGCCCTTCAGCTTCATCCACATGTAACATTATACCTTCACTATCATCATGGGATTCGTCAATTTCTTTTGAACTAGAATTCTTACGGTGTTTCTTTGTTTTCTT
Organism: Temnothorax ravouxi; assembly: GCA_030770255.1. Lineage (NCBI taxonomy): Eukaryota > Metazoa > Arthropoda > Insecta > Hymenoptera > Formicidae > Temnothorax > Temnothorax ravouxi. The sequence goes on from JASTWP010000426.1 coordinate 53,455, forward strand.
ATGCTTTCGTTTTCTGCGTCTTATATGAGTAGAGGAGCTACTTTCATGTTTTCTTTTTTCACCTTTTTGACATATTTCTGGATCATCGGTATCGCAATCGGTTTCATAATAATATGAAACTGTTCCACTGTCACTACTATCATCTAAAGCTTTTAAGAATTTACTTCTCGGTGACAATTCTTCTTCGCTATCTGAATCTATATAAGGAGATGGTTCGTCAGGTCTGTTCTTTTTATGTGGCGCTGGATTTCCTGATCCTTCACTTTCCATTGCTCTCTTAAAACTTGGGTGAGATGTTTTTTGTTTTTTATGTTCCTGCCCTACTGAGGCTTCGCTTGAAGATGATAATGCTCGTTTTGCTTGCAAAGGATATACACATTTAGTTTCTTCGATAGGATTTCTGGACAACGCGTCAGCATTCTTATTCATTTTTCCTGGTTTGTATTTTATTTGATAATCGTATTCCGCTAATTTTAATCTCCATCTCATTAATCGTGATGTAGGATCGGATACTGAGTTTAGCCATTCTAATGGTTTATGGTCCATTACTAATGTAAATTTTCGTCCATACACATAAGGTCGGAAATGTTTTACAGCGTAAACCAAAGCTAATAATTCTCTTTCTGTAGGCGAATATCTTGTTTCAGCGTCATTTAAAACTCTTGATGCGTAAGCTATAGGTAAGTCGCTTCCTATCTTTCCTTGACTTAATATTGCACCAATGGCATATCCTGATGCATCGGTAGTTATAATAAACGGTTCATTAAAATTAGGATATTGCAAAATTGGTTCTGAGCATAAAGAATGTCTCAATTTATCAAATGCTTCTTGTTGTTCTTGCTTCCATTCGAATGCGACAGACTGTTTTGTCAAATCTGAAAGAGGTTTAGCGATTTTAGAAAAGTTTTCTATGAATCTTCGGTAATATCCTGCAAGACCAAGAAATTGCTTAATATTTTTTCGTGTCTTCGGCGTTGGAAAATTCTTTACTGCACTTACCTTTTTAGGATCGGGTCGTACACCATTTTCAGTTATTACGTGTCCAAGATAAGCAACTTCCTTCTTTAAAAATTCACATTTATCAGGTTGTAAGAATAAGTTTGCTTCTTCCAATCGTTTCATTAATCGTTGAAATTTAATTTCGTGTTCCTCAAGCGATCTGGAATATATCACAATATCGTCGAGGTATACGAATAATTCAATTCCTTGCAATCCCGTTAACGCTTGGTCCATCAATCTTTGAAAAGTAGCAGGAGCGTTCTTTAGTCCAAACGGCATGCGGTTATATTCGAAATGTCCATACGGTGTTGAAAACGCAGTTTTATGCTTATCAGTCTTGTCCATTAATATCTGGTGAAATCCAGAAGCTAGATCAAATACTGAGAAATATTTCGCACTACCAAGTTGATCGAGTATATCGACAATATTTGGCAGTGGATATGCATCACCGATCGTTTTCTCATTAAGCGCTCGGAAATCTATTACGAGACGCCATTTTTTATTACCTTTAGAATCATCCTTTTTTGGTACAATCCACAAAGGAGAATTATAAGGTGAACTCGACGGTTCTATAACACCCTTTTCTAACATTTCGTCAACCTGTCGTTGTATCTCATCTTTATGTACTTGAGGATAACGATATTGCTTAACGTTGATTGGCCTATCATCCGTAGTAAATATTTGGTGCTTTAATACGCTAGTTGCGCCTAGCGGTTCTCCTGGCAAATGAAATCGTTCCGCATAATTTGTTACTAGCCTAGTGACACTAGTTTTTTCTTCCGCATTTAAATGATCGAGACGTAGCAACTGTAATATTTTTTCGACTCGCGTTTTATTGTCCATTGAATCTTCTTCTGCGTTATTCATCTCTGCCTCTTCGTCTTTTAACTCTTTGAATGGATATATTTTTACAGTCGGTATCGCTAATTCTACGTCTTCGTCCGATGAGTTAATAACATATAGATGTGCTATTCCATCACGATTCGAGACAACGGCGTTACCTAAGTACACCTGCGATCCGGCATCTAGTTTTGGAACATATCCGTATTTTATTTCAGGATTCGCTACACGGACAAATATTTGTTTTCGCGTTCTAGCGGGAATAGTAACGATTTCATCGTTATGAAAATAATACGATACTCCGTTTACAACCAGACAAGCCCTCGGGTAGTCTATAGTTGCTTTTTGATTTTTGAAGAATTCTGTGCCTAGTATTCCATCTGGCTTAATTGGAAAATTATTAGGAACTACATGAAACCATGCATCAACACCGAGAATGCGTATTTTAGCTACGCCTATCGTGCGTGTTCGTCCTTTAGTTATTCCACTAAGCTCGAATACTATTTTCTTATCGATGGGCACATTCCCATGGAGCGAATTCTCTTTTATCAAATTTATATCGGATCCCGTATCTATCATGAAGATAGCGCGTTCATCGAGGAGATTTTTGCTTGGCAGAACGACAGAAGGTGGTCTCCCGATTTTATTACAGATTTTTACACTTGCGTTTCCTCTTGGGGTTTCCTCCGGATTGACCAGGCGCACTCGCGGGCGTTCGTTCAGCGCTGCGCCTGCTCGCTGAGCCCGATCTCGGTTTCCCGGATTCTCTTGGGCTCTGTCGCGTCGTACGTTTTCAGAAGCTCTGTTATCTCTATTAAAATATTGATTTCCTTGATTCCGCAGATTATTATTGTATTGTCTCTTTCGACATTGCTCGAGACTATGGCCAGGGATCTTGCAGTATCGACAAACTATACCAGCGTTTCGCGGATTAGCTAAATTTGGACGATTAAAACGGTTATTATTGTTAAAGTTTATATTTCGCGCGGCATTATTTATCAAAGGATTTCGGACATTATTTAATAAAGGATTTCTGTTCAAAATTTGCGGTTGCAAGGCTTTACATTCTGCCCGTACATGTCCAGAATTTTTACAGTACGAGCATACCTTCGGTTGCCATTGTACGTGAGATATTTGCGCAAGAGGATTAATAGTGCTGCATGAATAAGTATCATGACCATATCCAAGACAATTATTACACCGAATTGATTGCATAAGTCCTTCCGTTATTCTCATACGTTGCGCGTGTTCCTGATATTCCGTTTCAGCTTTAATTGCAGATTCTATTGCGGTATTCAATGTAATTGGATCGCGTGGATACATTCTCGTAAAAATGTCGGTTTTTAAACCAGTTAAAAAGTTTCTTACGGCGTTGCTTTCAGCAGAATTTAAAAATTGTATTGCTTGACCCGGATTTTCGGTTTGATAACAAGATTTTAATTGTTGCAGGATCATTGATACTCGGCTACCGTAATCGACTACAGATTCGTCGGGATGTTGAGTTACTTTCGCGAGTTCTCCATGCAATTGTGACGAAGAATAAACTGGTGCAAATCTAGTTTTTAAAACCGCTAATAATGATTCTATATCATTATATTCTCCGCTTAATGCCACCCTCAATGCAGGTCCGACTAATTTATTTTTAATCATTTGGACAAGTCCATATTCCGCGGTAGGAGAAATCATATTCTTAGCGTTCATGCAATTAGTAGCAAATTGTAAAACGGGCATATTTTTTCCATCAAACGGGAGAATTGTCTCGGATGCATCCCGCAAACTTATATACGGCGCATTAGCTCTTCTATTCGCGTCGTTTGCGTTAATATTCATATCGCCTATTTGCCTAGTTAAATCGTTTATCTCATTGTTCACGGCCATTTTTTATTCGTTAAATTTATTTGCTTGTTAAAGGAAATGCAAAGATTCGGAATAACAATTTCGCACTTACATGTATTGTATGATAAAAAGTAGAACGAGAGTTATGTGTGACTTCATTGACCTGAAGCTCGATCCACACGCTAACAGTCTTATCCCAGCAACTGCTCTCTGGAAATCCTCTTCTCCTTGTAGAGACAGGATATGGTGATGAACTCAGCAATCGGCTTCTTTCCGCTACTGACTCGTTCAGTTTCCAGAGATCGAAGTGTAGTCCCAAGGGATGCTTTCCAGATGTTTTGATCCTTTCAGCTGTCCCACGGGGATCACCTTTTTGGCAATCCCACCGCTGCCACCAAAATTTTCGACCTGTGACGTCCTGGGTGATGCGAGGTGGCTCGATCCGGCAGAACGTCTCCGTCGAATGGGTTCTTCTTCCGCTGTTAAGGGGGTAAAACCCCAGGATAAATAGCTGTTGTTCGGCGATGTGGACTATGGCTCCTCGGGTCCGTTGAAGGTAGGTGTTTCAATAATTTTATCTTCCTTTTCTTTTTTATATAAAAGAGTATAATATTTATTGTAGAATTCCAAGATACAAGTGGTTTATGTGGAGGATGGAACGAGTAGTATACGATGTGTAAGGTTTCTTGGCCCGTTCCACACTCACTGTCGAGTGGGCGAACGGTGCTTTTATATATTTCTGGAAACGGTAGTGGGAGGTGACCGCACCTCGTTACAATGAGTCATAGGGCGGTGTCTAACGGATATGAGTCTACTTCTACTTGTGCGGCTCGCTTGCCAGCAATGAGTCATAAGGTGGTGTCTTGAAATTCTTTACCATATATGGTCATGGGCTTCGCTTCACCTCGGCATGTCCATATATGGTTCTACGCGAGGACTGGATTCCACTCAAATGAGTCACTTAGTGACCTCGTTTCTATTTCTATTCTAGTAGCGATTCGTAACGAGAGTAATATCTTCTTTCATTATAAAATCTCAACATGATTTTTGTTTTAAAGGAATATAAGAAATCTTTAATAAATTGAGTTTAAAGTATACAAATATATGTTAAATATTATTTAACTTTCTTTAGACATACTTTACATAAAGTAGAATAATTCAATTATACAATTAAAATAATTAATAGCATGTCCAAAGCATCAAAGATATTGCTCTCTTTGTCTAACAGTTACTAATATTCGCATCTCGCTTGGATTCGCGTTTCTACGTGGCGCATGATACAATTCTATCCTTTTCAGGTTCGTGAGTGACGCTTCGGCGATTGACGCTCGATGATAATATTATTTCAGTAAGTGTTTATATATAGATATATATATTTGTTAATAACAATGTTAATAAAAAGTGTTGTTAGCAGTAGTGATAATGAGTCTAATATTATGTTAATAATATTACATGTGAGTAGAAATGGTTAGCATTCTCATTAGTATAGCAGATCAATGAAATTAAATTGTTTATGTAATAAGATTCTTATTATTTTTATATCTTGGAAACGGTCGGGAATTTGATAAGGGTGTATAGGAAATATATTGCAGGACTTTCACTAAAGTATAATATAACATTAAAAAATTTCATTGTTAATATAAGTATTTATTAGTAGCAAATTATTTGTTAAACAATTTAGCAATTTTTAATGCACATATTGATATAGTTATATTCCTTTTCCTCGCACAGTTTTGTTTTTATAATAAAATTATTTTTTTCATATAAAAGTTCATTTTATTGTTATAAATATTTGGTAAATAAACAAACGCATAAATAAAAGTTATTATTATTATTTGTAGGTGTGCTGATGCAGAGTCTATGTATACAGGCAGATCGTATATACCTGGGTTTCTGTTAATATGTATATATTTCAGGGGGGTTGTTGCTCGAACGGAGGTATGTATTTTTATGATTAATTAGGTGTAGGAGTTTAATAAGATTTATGGTTTATACTTTATTTTCAAGGGAAAAGATGATGTTATCAGTGTATAGAAAAAGGGATTTTTGACCATTGTGGTTTATGAGAAATTAAAATCCAAATTTCAATGGCGTTAAAACTGCCTAGCTACATATATTTAGAACTATGTCAAGGGACAGTTTTGCCGCCTTTTACCTTATACCGGGTGGTTTTCTCTTTAGAATTTTGTGTAGCTTTCATTAATGGAGTGACAATATTTTAGTTTACATAAAAGTTATTATACACTACCTGGAGTATAGGTTAAAAATATTTATTGACACGGTTAATAATTTATTTATAATTGTTTATAAAAATAGGTTGCAAAAATAAATGATTATGTAGTAAATGTTTTTCTATCAAATGATTCTAATAGTTATTCTTTATATGCGCCTTTATTGTTTTTATTACGGACTATTCGTTTTCTATTTTATTTTAATTTTATTAGGAATCTATATGGCTATCTTCGTCTTACTCTCTACGGGTTGGTATTAAACTATCCTCGTCTCTCGTACTGAAGTCATTCGCTAAATGAATAATTTTCAATCTCGTTTATTAAATTAATTAGTACAATTAGAAAATCGGGATTAACGCTATCAGTGTTTAGAAACATGGCGGATTCCATTTTTATCATAATAATTAAGTGTCAAAATTTTCGTTCAAAAATGAAATTTGTTAATCTTAAAATGTTTAAAAGGGTCAAATATTAAGGTAAAAGTAATTTGGTCTTTCTAAGTTTAAATGGTAGAAAATTTAAGATGGCGGACATAAAACTTTAATAATTCATAACTCGTAAACGGTAAGGAATAAAAAGATGGGATTTCTTTTGTTGTATTTAAGTAATTGAGGACTATATTTTAGGGTGTTTGAAATTTTTGTATTTTATGGATTTCCATAATTTTTAATTATATCTTAAAATTGAAAAGAGATATTAAGTAAGGGTTTTTGTAGGATTACTTGACAGGTTCTGCTAAGTGTCTGTAGTGATTTTATTAATTATTTTTAATAATAATTTTACAATAATTTTTATTGTTAATTAGTTTGTTTTAAAAGATACAAGAAAAATTTATTAACAAAAGTTGTTGGACCTTTAATAATGGTTTCAATGGTGATATTAGTTAGGTCTGTTAATAACGTAAATTAATTGTTTATAACAATCATGTTTGGAAAATGTTAATGAAATAATTATTATTTTAGTGTGGTAATATTCTTTGGGCATAAGATATTATATTCTTATAATTGGTTTGCCATTAATTAATTGATTTATATTTTATTTTGATTTTCTTAATACATTCTTATAGAACATGGCATTTCTTTCCGTTAGATCCCGGTCAAACTGAGCTTATATTGCATAATGAATCTTATAAGGTTTGTATAGTCAATGAATACCAATGAGCAGTTAATTTTATTGACTCTGGGGAATTTTAATAAGTAATTGTCCAAAGTTCATAGTGTGATTTATGAAAATAGGGCTTAAGCTTGAAAATAAGCCTTTAGGCAGTCATATTCTTTAGGCTTGTCTTTGCTGTTTTAAGAACACATAAGGGCGTGTCAGCTGAGTGATTGTTGTGACAGTTAAATTAAAGAGTGTATTATAATTTAATATTGTTTTTCAGGTGCTGTGCAACAAGGATAAAAAGAAAAAATTTATGCGGCTAAAGTTATGTACCGTCAGACGTGACATATGCTCTACAAAAGATGCTGCCGAGACAAAGGAACCAAGGGACTTACCCCTTGCTCTTCTGTAGAGAATAAAAGCCGAGGCGTCGAGCCCGAATGCGGACAGTCCAGCTTGACGACAACAGAATTCGAAACCAACGCTGAAGACCTGCAAGGAACAGAGACGCACAAAGTCTCCCAGCATACCCGAAAATAATTGCAGACATAATTCGTAAGTGACCAAACCACATGACTTAGTACCATAATTTAGTCTTTGGTTTGTGCTCATTTCACAGGATGCGGAGAAGTAACTATAACCAGAAGGACAACTTTAGACAGTGGCATAGAATATTGGGGCGACTACGCCGAATTATTATGGCCATGCCTGGAGCAGAAGACGTTACGATGGATCTGAGTACGGCAAGGTCTTATCGAAGGTCACCGATACTGCAGCGGGAACCACCAGCACGTGATACCCGATCCCCTGGAGTCGACGTGCATCCGGGAATGGATCGTGACTGGCCCGTACCAACGGATCCAGAAGTCTTCTCCAGACCCCCGCGTCCACCGACACCGGCGAATGCCATATACGACGTACCACGGATGTCATTAGCATCCGTCGAAGGGGCGATGTCTCCAGGAATGGAGAACCTGCTGGAGGAAGTTCTCGACGAAATTAACCGAGAGTCTTCCGTCGATGACATGAGTCCAGGCAGCGAAGTAGCAAGAACTATCAGACTACCTGACGTCACTAAACCGCCACCGCCCTACGCCAATGTACCAGCGACCCAAACGAGCAGGAGCCACGAATATGTGGAAATGGCATCATCAGTACGAGCTGAAGCATGCAGTAGCCGAGGATTGAGCAGCCTGAGTGCACCTGTGAGCAGTCCACTTCCTTTCGGAGAGCCGTCGTCATCATACAACCATCTCGCTGAACCCGCATATAGACACCATGTAATAGGTGAGCGTCCAATGCTTCCGATACCACAAGGCTCACCACCCCCGCCTACACAATTACCATTACCAATTCCTGTTTATTACCGCGATTATTCAGATCCGAAAGTGCGACCAGCTTACGATTTTATTTGTCATTCGGCTTGGTACGCACAAATCGCAGCAGAAATCGCATTATGCTCAGATTGCGTTACAAGTGAACATACGTTTTGCGTTTTCAATAGGGCAAATGCCGTATGGCGGCAGCTACATGTAATTTCGCGTACATTTGTCCATACCACTCTACACTGCGGTCGATGTTATAAATTGCTAATAAAAACCAAACGCGCAATAGATTGCCATGAGTGCCGCACTACGATAATAAATATGCAAGGACGCACTGAACACTTTAACGTATCAGATTTTATGTGAAGCAGTTATTCCTCGCAGAACGCGCTAAACGATACATACTTATAAAATACATTTGCAAACTATAATGCTATATTTCTTTCAAACATGAATATCAATCAATTGTTTTTTTTTACAGTATACTGTTTAGAGGGAACTCTCTTATTACTGAGTACATTTGTATTAGTGCTAGGGTTACTTCGAATAATAAAAGAGTAATTTCCGTTTGCAATTATAATACACATAAGCGACCTTATTATAGTCACATATTAGATTTATCAGAATATGTTAACCATATCAATACCTATTATACGCACATGGTGAAGGGCTTAAAAGGAAACAATAAAACCTATATAATTAACATATACTTATACCTTAATATTTCAAGTGAGCGACCTTACATAAATTTACTAATCATGTATTTGGTGAAGGTTTTACTAAATAAAAGAAAACTTATATGATTATGTTTAATAAGCATGGTGGAGGATCCTAATCATTCTAGTATAAGTATTTTAAAATTGTAGTAATCAGTAGAACCTAACTTTAATCCCATAACTCTAACCTTATACTTACGCGCACATAACGAAGACAAGGAAGGGGAAAGAGTACGTAGACATACCTATATAAACGCTTTAACGATTTAATTTTCATTACTAGGATCACTATTATAACGTATTCACTTCAGCAATCCATCCAAGATTCTTTTGCATCCAATATTCCTTAATCCTAAAATAAATAAACAGAGAGAACTATATTAATATTTACATACCCGTACATAATAATAAAATATAGAAGTAGAATTAACACATATTACTCAAAGGTAGCCCATCCAATTCAATCACAACACAGCTCCTCACTGCTTATTTTCTAGCTATAAAAAAAAAAAAGAGAGAAAAATTTTAATAATTAATCTTTATACATTAATATATGCATATAAAATCTTAAATTAAAAATTAAAATACTTAGCTATATTGATTCAGTCTCATTGCCCATTATTACTCCTCTCACCTATAACAATAATAAAAATATTAATCAATGCATAGAATAAATTACCTTTTACAGAATTAAGTAAATTATCGACAACAAGCCTTAAACTAGAAGCGAAAAGGCTACGTGACTTTGCCTACCGTTTGGATTTAGATGAAGCTAAGGAGAAAATTCGCGGTAAATATTTGAATATATGTGGAAATAAAAAATAAAAAAAAAACAATAAAATACATCTATATAATACTTTTATAACAATATTTTAAATAATACTAACAAACTTTTAACATACCCTTATCATAACCGTCCAACAAAAATCACAGTGACAACATAGATAAAAAACCAGTAATAAAATAAAAATAATAAATAGCATAATGTCGAAAACAAATATATACGTCTATATATATACTATATATACACGTATATATACCCAACAAAACAAAAAAAAATATAATAATAAAATACACAATAATTAATACTAATAAAATCCATATATAACTCTATACCTGCTTAAATCTTTTACTCAACTAATTTTAACTTTAAGGCAATTCCAATATTTTGCTAGAAAATATATGTACACAATAGACATAGTCTATAAAACTAATACTTTGATTTAAGTAAAATAGAACAACACAGCTCTTACACTGCCATTCATATATCGTATACAATTATTCAACCATAAACGATACTTACTAATAAAAGTTCGGGGACCGAACTTCCCTAAGGAGGGAGATGTCACGTCTGACGGTACATCACTCTAGCCGCATAAATTTTTTCTTTTTATCCTTGTTGCACAGCACCTGAAAAACAATATTAAATTATAATACACTCTTTAATTTAACTGTCACAACAATCACTCAGCTGACACGCCCTTATGTGTTCTTAAAACAGCAAAGACAAGCCTAAAGAATATGACTGCCTAAAGGCTCATTTTCAAGCTTAAGCCCCATTTTCATAAATCAGACTATGAACTTTGGACAATTACTTATTAAAAGTCCCCAGAGTCAATAAAATTAACTGCTTATTGCTATTCATTGCTTATACAAACCTTATAAGATTCATTATGCACTATAAATTCAGTTTGATCAGGATCTAACGGAAAGAAATGCCGTTCTATAAGAATGTATCAAGAAAATCGAAATAAAATATAAATCAATTAATTAAAAGCAAACCGATCATAAAAATATAACCTTTTGTGCCTGAAGAACATTACCACACTAAAATAATAATTATTTCATTAACATTTTCCAAACATGATTGTTATAAACAATTAATTTACGTTATTAACAGACCTAACTAATATCACCATTGGAACCATTATTAAAGGTCCAACAACTTTTGTTAATAAATTTTTCTTATATTTTTTAAAACAAACTAATTAACAATAAAAATTATTGAAAAATTATTATTAAAAATAATTAATAAAATCACTACAGACACTTAGCAGAACCTGTCAAGTAATCCTACAAAAACCCCTACTTAATATCTTTGTTCAATTTTAAGATATAATTAAAAATTATGGAAATCCATAAAATACAAAAATTTTAAACACCCTAAAATATAGTCCTCAATTACTTAAATACAACAAAAGAAATCCCATCTTTTTATTCCTTACCGTTTACGAGTTATAAATTATTAAAGTTTTATGTCCACCATCTTGAATTTTCTACCATTTAAACTTAGAAAGACCAAATTACTTTTACCTTAATATTTGACCCTTTTAAACATTTTAAGATTAACAAATTTTATTTTTGAACGAAAATTTTGACATCTAATTATTATGATAAAAATGGAATTCGCCATGTTTCTAAACATTGATAGCGTTAATTCCGATTTTCTAATTGTACTAATAAATTTAATAAACGAGATTGAAAGTTATTCATTTAGCGAATGACTTTAGTACGAGAGACGAGGATAGTTTAATACCAACCCGTAGAGAGCAAGACGAAGATAGCCATATAGATTTCTAATAAAATTAAAATAAAATAGAAAACGAATAGTCCGTAATAAAAACAATAAAGGCGCGTATAAAGAATAACTATTAGAATCATTTGATAGAAAAACATTTACTACATAATCATTTATTTTTGCAACCTATTTTTATAAACAATTATAAATAAATTATTAATCACGTCAATAAATATTTTTAACCTATACTCCAGGAAGTGTATAATAACTTTTATGTAAGTTAAAACATTGTCAGTCCATTAATAAAGGCTACACAAAATTCTAAAGAGAAAACCACCCGGTATAAAGCAAAAGTCCCGAAAACTGCCCCGTGACATAGTTGTACATCTATATCCCCAGGCAGTTCCCAGGACAGGGGAATTTAGATTATAATGTCCCGTAAATCACAATGGTTAAAAATCCCTTTTTATATACACTAATAACCTGAACATTTTTCCTTGAAAATAATATATAAAGCATACTTTTTAATAAACTCCTATACCTAATTAATCGAAGAAATACATACCTCTATTCGTGTCCCGACACCCGATAATAAAACTCATTCTTGTATAAACGAATTTCGATAACACGTGCACCCTCTCCATTGATAGCCCTATAAAAAATAACTACAACATTTATTTCTGCGAATGTTTATTTATAAAATATATATAATAATAGAAAACTAATTCTTGTATAAACGAATTCTAATAGCACACACACACTCTTCGTTAATAACTTTATAAAAATATATCAATATGTGAATTAAAAATTGCCAAATTGTTTAACAAATAATTTGTTACTAATAAAAACTTATATTAACAATAAAATTTTTTAATGTTATATTATACTTTAGTGAAAGTCCTGCAATATATTTCCTATACACCCTTATCGAATTCCCGACCGTTTCCAAGATATAAAAATAATAAGAATCTTATTACATAAACAATTTAATTTCATTGATCTGCTATACTAATGAGAATGCTAACCATTTCTACTCACATGTAATATTATTAACATAATATTAGACTCATTATCACTACTGCTAACAACACTTTTTATTAACATTGTTATTAACAAATATATATATATCTATATATAAACACTTACTGAAATAATATTATCATCGAGCGTCAATCGCCGAAGCGTCACTCACGAACCTGAAAAGGATAGAATTGTATCATGCGCCACGTAGAAACGCGAATCCAAGCGAGATGCGAATATTAGTAACTGTTAGACAAGGAGAGCAATATCTTTGATGCTTTGGACATGCTATTAATTATTTTAATTGTATAATTGAATTATTCTACTTTATGTAAAGTATGTCTAAAGGAAGTTAAATAATATTTAACATATATTTGTATACTTTAAACTCAATTTATTAAAGATTTCTTATATTCTTTTGAAACAAAAATCATGTTGAGATTTTATAATGAAAGAAGATATTACTCTCGTTATGAATCGCTACTAGAATAGAAATAGAAACGAGGTCACTAAGTGACTCATATGAGTGGAATCCAGTCCTCGCGTAGAACCATATATGGACATGCCGAGGTGAAGCGAAACCCATGACCATATAAAGTAAAGAATTTCAAGACACCACCTCATGACTCATTGCTGGCAAGCGAGCCGCACAGGTAGAAGTAGACTCATATCCGTTAGACACCGCCCTATGACTCATTATAACGAGGTGCGGTCACCTCCCACTACCGTTTCCAGAAATGTATAAAAGCATCATTCGCCCACTCGACTGAGAGTGTGGAACGGGCCAAGAAACCTTACACATCGTATACTACTCGTTCCATCCTCCACATAAACCACTTGTATTTTGGAATTCTACAATAAATATTATACTCTTTTATATAATTTGAAAAAGAAGATAAAATTATTGAAACACCTACCTTCAACGGACCCGAGGAGCCATAGTCCACATCGCCGAACAACAGCTATTTATCCTGGGGTTTTACCCCCTTAACAGCGGAAGAAGAACCCATTCGACGGAGACGTTCTGCCGGATCGAGCCACCTCGCATCACCCAGGACGTCACACTGAGTGTTCGCGGCAACGTCGACGTGAATATTTTCTCTCTGTCTTATTCCATCCAGAGAATAAGGGAGGGGGGGTGGGGGGAGTATAAATTAGATTGTCGTGAGACGGTTTTGCAGAGTTGCGCGTCATTCCTCTCGATCGACGCATCGACGAGAGAGAGAGAGATAAAGAAATCTCATCATCATGTCCGTACCAACGTTCGTGGACCTGCAAGGATTCCTCGTCGGGATGAAATTTGTCGTGAAGGAGGTGGCGGTGCTGAGAAAAGGCTGCGTTCTGACGCATCACATCTTTGCGTACCCCATGCCGTGGAATCTCCTCACAAAATCCGACAAATCGTGCGCTACCTGGTTGATTGCGAATCATCATGGATTACGCTGGGAAGACGGAAACGTGCCGTACAACAAGGTGAAACACCTGATTACATCGGCCGTGTACGGTGAGGAAGAGAAAAACGACGACGACGACGACGACGAGATGCCGACCCTCGTGTACGTCAAGGGATGTCAGAAACGAGAATGGTTGGTGGATCTGCTGGAGAATTATGCGCGAAAAAACCTAATCGTCGAGACTCTGGATGCGCATTATGAGGATATTGAATCTTTGAGAAAACTTGATGACGTCAATACTATGCGATGTGGAAAACATGAAAAAAATTGCGCATTACAAAATGTACTAAAACTATTTAACTGGTGGTCGCGCGCGACGCCATGTCGCCCGATGCCATAAAAATTTGCGAGTTTTTTTTTTAAATAAATTATATATAACTTTTTATAATGTTTTATTTCTTACTCCCCCGCCCATCCTCCATCATCCTCATCATCGTTCGAGTAAGCTTTACTTCTCCCTCTCCTAAAAAAAAATCCACTGCGCAGTTCTATAAATATTAATTCCCTCTCTCTCTTTCCCCCACCACATCATTACTTTTAGTGGATTGTCGCGTTCACTCGATTAATTTTATATGATCAATCTCGTCGCGATCGCCTGTATTGACGGACAACTTCTCAGAGTTGAGAGAGAGTGAAAATGTTCTCCTTTAAAGAATGTAACAGCAGTAGCAGCAGTAGCAACAACAACGGTGGAAATCGTATGAATGCCACGAATTATTACGTGCCGATTCATGACGTTGAAACTCAAACGTATGAGGCCAGATGTGATAGGTAAGTTTCTTTTACAGATGAAATGAAACATATAAAGTCCAGTTTTTTTTATATATTTACAAATTGTAATATTTATGAAATAAAAAACTAATTTCATTTCTTTTATACAGCATGTCGTTGAAGCGTCGCGCGGTTCGCATACTCGGCAGACGATACGCGCTGACAGCCACGGGATATAAATTTCTCGAAATTGGCATCAACGTAGGCCCACCGAGCTACGTGGAGATCGCCGTTGGAGATCATCGAGGAAAGGAACTGCTGTTATCTCTCGAAACGTGGAATGCACTCTACGAGCAACGGCGAAATATTCAGAATTTCTTTCGCAACGACTACAAAGATGTCCATAGTTTTCTAAACGTTGGACCGCTAACGGTGAGACTTTGTGCGTCGCCGGTTATGAACGTCAAACTCATACGTTTAGAATCTGCAAACGTATACTTGATGATGACCGAATCGACGTTGCATCGTATGTTCGATCTCGATCGGTGCATCAATGCGAGATTCGATCGTTTGGTCAGAATACTTGCGGCGGTCGATGCAAAGTATGCGCAGTTCTCCGATATCGCGTCCACCGTGACGGATCCCAAGGAAGCGTCGACGGTAATATACGCTAGCGATGCGTTCAATACGAATCAGCTCGTCGATTGTGAGCTCGCAGCTTTAGTTTTTAGTACGTAAGATATATTATGTATTAAAAAGGAGTTAAATACACAGACTTTTTTACACCTAATTAAACGATGTAATTTCTTTACATGCATGTCCTTCCCTACCCTAAAAATGTTATCATCGATGCGTTGCGGTCGATCATCGTCGATCCGCCATTTTTTCCATTGTTTTTTCGCGTATTGCGTCGTAAAAAAGCGTGAAATTGTTTAATCTACGCGATAACACCTCCTTTTCCTAGAATAAAACTGTTGTTTACGACGAATCGAGTCGATCTTCGTCCCGATGACGTCATTTTTTCCTTTGTCTTTTCACGTACTGCGTAGATGGATTGTTTAGTTTACGCGATAACACCCCCCTTTTTCCTAGAAGAATGTTGTTTACGACGAACATGTCCCGACAGGTTCGATACGTCATCGAAAAAAAAATCCCGCTTCTTTTCACGTACTGCGTAGATGGATTGTTTAGTCTACGCGATAACACCCCCTTTTCCTAGAATAAAACTGTTGTTTACGACGAATCGGGTCAATCTTCGTCCCGATGACGTCATTTCTTCCTTTGTCTTTTCACGTACTGCGTAGATGGATTGTTTAGTCTACGCGATAACACCCCCCTCTTTTCCTAGAAGAATGTTGTTTACGACGAACATGTCCCGACAGGTTCGATACGTCATTGACAAAAAAAAACCCCGCTCCTACTTAGTGCGCTATCGAGTTAGTCTTACTATCGTGCACCGCCTAGCGGCGTCGTTGCAAACGTAACCCGCGACCGGCGCGACGCGCACCCCCCGCGCGAACCCACGGCGGCGGCGGCGGCGGCGGCGGCGGCGGCGGCGGCGGCGGCGGAACGGACCCGCGGCGCGGCTGAGTCATCCCCCGGTGAGTCATCCAGGTGAGTCATCCCCGGTGAGTCACCCCCGGTGAGTCATCACGGTGGTATGCCAAGGTTACCCCCCTCTCCTCACCCCCTCGTAATCCAATATCTTTGAAATCCGATACCACCCCTCCCCCTCACCCCCTTGTAATCCGATATCCTTGTGTAACCCGATACCCCGCCCCTCACCCCTCCCCCTCACCCCCCGCGAAATACGATACCCTTGTGTAACCCGAAACCTTGCCCCTCACCCCTCCCCCTCACCCCGCGGGGATTTCCCGTACCCCCCCTCCCTCACCCCCCCTCGGCGCTCCCGGGGCAGAACCGGCTTATAACTACTACTCAACAAAATATATTTTTAAATTAAAAAACCCATTTTTCAAAAAAAGAAAATGTTTGAACCAATTTGAACAAATAATTTTTAAAGCATTACATAAAAAATAAGAATTTTAACCTGAAAAAGAATTATACAGATTTATAATTCAAAATTGAATAATACATGTGGGTGAGCACGCCCTGACTGGCGACCCTGAGTGAGAACACTGGGATTAGAGAAACTCTGCTGAGCGGCCCTAGTTATAAGAATCGATGTTGAATTTTAATTACGCGAAAATGATACTGGCGATGCGCCGCGTAGCGGGCGCGAGCCAAACTTTCGCCGCGCAAATAAATATTTATTTAAGTCAAAATATTTAATATTTTAATGTAATGTATTTATTTCATCAAAAAATATTTTTTTATCAGTGTATCTATTCTACTTTCGAATTTCGATACTTATAGATTCTAGTTCAGTTCTCTTTCTGACGTCGCACGTTTGATCGTGTGTAATCGTTGTAATCATAATCGATATAGTAATCTGAATAAAACAAACTCTGATTTATCACCCGCCAACATTTACTAAATCATAATATTTTTATTTCTTTCATTGAAGAAAATATATATTTATATTTTTTTATTATTAAAGATTTTTATAATTATTTTTCTACATTAAAAATATATTTATTTTTTATATGCAAGTAATTAATTTACTTACTTAAAAAAATAATTTAATATATTCTGATAAGTCATTAATTTATTTAAAATAACTTATTCTTTCCATTCAGCTTTGATTTATTCATTTTAATATAATTGCATGTTTAGTAAACCAAAGTATGTATTTTTTCAAATAAAGAAATTCAGTTCGTAAATCTAATCAAATATTTATTTAATTTATGATATTAATATTTAAAAAGGCAATCTTTTTCATGTTGGAAAATAATTGCTGTTTTTAAAAAAATATTATTTAAATTAAAAATTTTATTTGAAGAAAATTAATTACTAAAATCATAATACTTTTATTTCTTTTATTGAAGAAAATATATTTTTATATTTTTTACTATTACAGATTTTTATAATTATTTGTCTGCATTAAAAATATATTTATTTCACGTGCAAGTAATTTATTCACTTATTTGAAAAAAATAATTAAATATATTCTGATAAGTCATTAATTTATTTGAAATAACTTATTTTTTTCATTAAGCTTTTATTTATTCATTTTAATATAATTGCATGTTTAGTAAAGCAATGTATCTATTTTTTTAAATAAAGAAATTTAGTTCGTAAATTTAATAAAATATTTATTTAACTTGTTTTATTAATATTAAAGAAGGCAATGCTTTTCATGTTAAAAAACAAATTGCTGTTTTTGAGAAAATAATATTTAAATTAAAAATTTGTATACTTAAAAACAAAAAAATAAAATGTTAAACAAATATTTCCAATATTTAAATAAATATTTGCAAGTATAAAATAAATTTTTTATAAAGTTACAAAATATTTCTTTAAATCAAGAAAATAATATTAAAATAAATATGTTTACTTAATATAAACAAATTTTTTTCAGTGTAGAAAGGAGAGATAGAGAGAGAGAGAAGAGAAAAGAGAAAATGGAAGGCAGGCTAAGGAAGAGATCGGGGAGATCAGAGGAAGAGGAAATTTCCGAGGATTTGGAAAAGAAACTGCTGATGGAGCCGGACGAGGATAAGGAGGCTGGAGGGAAGAGGGATTAAAGTGAATGAGGATGGGACGAACGGAAGGAAGGCCAGGGAGGGGTACCGACGCAAAAGAGGAAGAGAAGGAAGACAAAGAAGAACATGAGAAAAAATGAGTTAGATTTTCGATTTGAGTATTTTTGATTATGAATATGTTATTTCTTGTAGAGGTTTGGGTACGTTCCTCGTAAAAACAAAACGCCTTGTAAACCCCATGGGGATATGCAATAAATATATACAAATACAAATATATAATATATATAAATTATACCTGAAATTGTCGTCAAGTGACGGTCTATTCTTTGTATTTGTAATTCCTTTTCTCTGCTTTATATTTTTCACGATCTTTGTCAAACAACGAATTTTTCAAAATGTAAGTATTTAAGTTTTCAACTGTTACGTAAAGAGGCTATAATAATAATTTAGCTATAATAAAAATTTACTTCTCAGACATTCCATTTAATTTTGTATTTAACAATAATAATTAATCACTTTACCTGTACAGTGTATTTTCGAGTAAATGCTCCCAGTTTGAAGAGATACCTGCAACAAATAAACCAAGGAAATATAAGAATGCTTTAATATAAATTTTAGTATCAATTTTCAATCTCAATAATAATATAAGTACAGCAAGCAACCGCAACAAGTTATGTTTACTTACCTCAGATATTTTTCCACTCCAAGTGGGTTTGCCATTGCCCCGTTAGCCATTTATAAGACAAATGTTGCCCGCTCAGCACGTGGCTCACAACGCACGGACGTGGGGTTGGACTTTGCTGAGCATATTTGATATTTTCTATATATAATAGATGTACAAAATGTACCGCGTCTTATGCGTCTTGCTACGTGCAATATGCAGATCGACGTTCCTGCTGTCACTTGTAAAAAATCCCGAAAATAGTTATTCTGAATGTATTTTTTATTTTACTTAAGATATATATATATATATATATATATATATATATATATACATATGTATAAGTATAAAAGAATATGTATATATGTAGAATATATAGAATATGTAGAATATATATATATGTATAAGTATAAAAGAATATGTTATACTTTTAAGAAGATTTATGTCATTATGTACAAATTTACACATACATACACACACACACACTCACGTGTAAAATTAGATAGTTTCATGTCACTTTATCCAATTTTCTATAGCATAGCAACGGTATAACAAAATATGTAATTGTACATAGTAACATAAATCTTCTTAAATGTGCAGCACGTTTAAAGAGTGAGTTAAATTATAAAAAAAATATAATTTAAAAGAAGAATATCAACCTCAAGTAAGTCATTTCAGTGTTCATTATCTTGCTAGGAAATTATTAACGTAGATAGATAATAATACTAAAAAAAAGATAAAATTTTATGTATTTATGGTAGTAATAAACAATAGATAATTGAGTAAGTACTTTATTATAAAATATAATGTCAAAATAATGATTAACATGTTGCAGAAAAAGGTCTGAATTTTAACACATCTTAAATTTCAAAAAAGGAAACATTTCTCTCTCTCTTTCTCTCTCTCTCTCTCTTTCTTTCTCTTCTCCTTTTCTCTTGCCCTTTCCTTCTTTCTCTATACATATACCAGAAGAGTAAAATCTTTTATTAATCTAAAGTTTAAGTTTAAACTTAATGTCCATTGCGTTATTTTTGTCTTCTTCTACTGGAGGTCGCAGCTGACTACCCACCGATTTGGATCTTCTTTTTTTTGGTGAATCTGTATGGTAAGTACATACGTCACGTAAAAGCGTTTTGTCCAATGCGCCTTAGAAGTAGTATATTTTTATTGTTTTATTATAAAGTGGGTTATGAAATAATACAAATACCTACTTACAAATAAAATATTTTTACGGACAAAAATCAGATGAAATAAAATAGATACATGTTTCGTAAAGATGGTTATTCTAACGCTGGCAGAAAATTTTGAAAGCATAAGTGTAAAATATTATCCGGGTATATGCAATAAATAATTATAATTAACAATAAGTCAATATAAACTAAAAAATAAAATGTTAATATACGCTAATTATTATGCTAAATTTGTATGTTAATTAACGATTATAAATGAATCTAACGAGGTAATGAAAAACTTATATTAATTTCTTGTGTATTTTATTTTAAATAATTACTTATAAACAATTATTAAAAACAATAACTAATAAAAATAAGACATCATAACTATATTCTTACACTTATTATTAATAGATTATTCATATTAATGGAGCAAAGGCTAAGAAGTCAAAAGTTTTAGGCTATGAGTTAATTATACGACCGAACATTATAATAAACAAACTTGGGATCTTTTTTGAAAACAAAGATTAATGCACTAAACCAAAAATTAATTAATTTTATAGACATTCCACAGCATTTAAATATATGTATTCGTAAGTTATAATAATATTATTGAGTATCATTAACTCTCTGTCTGTGTGTACGTATGTGTTTCTTTATATTTTTGGAGAGTACCTACCCAATCAGCAAAATAATATTTAAAAAATGTTTTTAAAAAACATTTAAAAAACATTTTTCAAACATTTTTAAAAACGTTAAAAATAATGGGATAAGTTCCCTTTTTTTCATTAAAAAAACTTTTTTTAACGTTTAAAATAATATTATTTTAACGTTTAAAAAATATTATTTTAACGTTTAGAAAAATATTATTTTAACGTTTAGAAAAATATTATTTTAACGTTTAATAAACGTTTGTTTTAACATTTAAAAAAATGTTTTTTTAATATTTGGGAAACGTTTACATTGAAAGGATTTTTTAATAATTTTAAAAATTTGTTATATTTGATTTTTTATTACTAAATATTATTTTTTGTACATATTTACACATTGTATATATAATGTATAACAAAATAAACATTTGCAGTTTAAAATAAAGTACATATAAGAAAGAAAAAAAATTTAACTTGTATTTTAAGGCATTGACAAGACCGCTGTTTGTATAACGCAACTGAAAATCGAGCAAAGTCCATAGATGGTCATAGCAAGACCTTTATGCTGAAATAATGTTTCATGTGTGATTTTTAAATATAATTCCTAATTTTTCGAACTGATCGACGCGGTTACTATCAGTCTCAACACAGCTCTTAATAGCCCAGTCAAATGAGTAAATCTCAAGGAAATAATACTAACTCCGCTGAAACTAGCGTGGAAGTGTGTCTTTTGGGGCTGTAATGAAGATACTAAAAGCCCACCCCCGAACCATTGTCGTAGCAAAAAGGGGGGTGCAAAAAAGGTCCCAAAAATTGGTTTTTTGCCAATAACTCAAAAAGTATCGCAATTAGGGGAAAAAGTAAAGACGTGAAAGTTGTAGAGAATTAAATTTCACACAAAAAAGGTCAGAAAAAAAATTTTGTACGACCAATTGCAGTCGATCTAGATTTTTTTGAAATAATAGGTATTTCATGAGAAATGAAAAACACGTGAGCACGTCGCGCATTTTTTATCGATGGTTCAAAAATGGCGACTCGAATAAAAAAATAGTTTCAATAAAAGTTGTAGACAATTTAATTACGAACAATTTCCATTTTTTTTTCGATACGATCAATATTGACAGAGATATGAATTTTTTAAAACATTTATTATCGCTCCTCGAGTATGATTTTTAGTGGTAAAATCGCTTGTAACTCAACATCTGTAAGTTTAACGCAAATATTACGTCTTATGAAAGTGAAAAGATAATTAAATTTCGAAAATTTTGATGTATATACAAACTCATTTTGGATATATGCGTAGTGTGATAATGCTAATAAACATGAAAAATTGTCATTTTTTGTGGATTTTGTCAAAAAAAAGTCACTTTTCGTTAGCTGTAGGTCAAAATCTCTCTACATTTTTTGAAGAGAATTAAATTATCTTTTAAAATGGCGTTTTGTTCATCTTCGTACGATCATTTGTTAACAAGTTACAGCTAAAGCCCGACTACCTGCTCGCCCCATGCTATCCGACAGCATGGGCATTTCTTGTGTACTATTCGTCCTAAAAATATCGCAGCGGTACTGAATGACACCTAAATGTATGCAGAATGACTTCCAATACTTGAAAAAATTCTAAAAATTTGTTAAGTACATTATTTTTAACTTTGAAAATGCTCCAAAATTTCACTTTTCTGCAAATTCAAAATCACAAGCATTTTCAATTGTCCGTTTCATAATACTACTTATTACAAATCGAATACAAAGTATCAGTTTTGTAGGAAATTTTATCAGCTTTAATTTTGATCGGATGAAATTTCTTCGTAAAATCAATAGAAAAGAAGGATACATGCAAAAAACTAAATACAAATGCCACTTTTGCATAATTTCTTTAAAAAACACCACTTTTCGAGGGTTCTTTTTGTAAAGAAATCATACCTTTCGATGAACTTACTAGTGCTGCATTACTTTCACACACATATAAACTACTAAAAATAGGTAGAAATCCAATTTTTAAAAAATTATTACGCATATATTTTTTCAATATATTATTAATTTCGTATGAAATTGTATTTTTCATGAAATTTTTAAACAGCTGTAACTTGTTAACAAATGATCGTACGAAGATGAACCAAACGCCATTTTAAAGATAATTTAATTCTCTTCAAAAAATGTAGACAGGCATTTTGACCTACAGCTAACCGAAAGTGACTTCTTTTGACAAAATCCACAACAAAATGACAATTTTTCATGTTTATTAGCATTATAACACTACGCATATATCCAAAATGAGTTTGCATATACATCAAAATTTTCGAAATTTAATTATCTTTCACTTTCATAAGACGTAATATTTGCGTTAAACTTACAGATGTTGAGTTACAAGCGATTTTACCACTAAAAATCATACTCGAGGAGCGATAATAAATGTTTTAAAAAATTCATATCTCTGTCAATATTGATCGTATCGAAAAAAAAAAAATGGAAATTGTTCGTAATTGAAATTGTCTACAACTTTTATTGGAACTATTTTTTTATTCGAGTCGCCTATTTTCGAACCATCGATAAAAAATGCGCGACGCTGCTCACGTGTTTTTTATTTCTCATGAAATACCTATTATTTCAAAAAAATCTAGATCGACTGCAATTGGTCGTACAAAATTTTTCTCCTGACCTTTTTTGTGTGAAATTTAATTCTCTACAACTTTCACGTCTTTACTTTTTCCCCTAATTGCGATACTTTTTGAGTTATTGGCAAAAAACCAATTTTTGGGACCTTTTTTGCACCCCCCTTTTTGCTACGACAATGGTACGGGGGTGGGCTTTTAGTATCTTCATTACAGCCCCAAAAGACACACTTCCACGCTGGTTTCAGCGGAGTTAGTATTATTTCCTTGAGTGTCCAAAATTTCAGCCCATTTGACTGGGCTATAAATTGAATCAGAAAAGTAATATCACACATTAAATTGATTGTCAAGGAGGAGTAGAAGGAGTAGGAAGGAGGGGGAGGAGGAGTAAGAGGAGGAGAAGGGGAGGGTAGAGAAGGAGGAAGAGGGAAGGGGAGGGAGGAGGAGGAGGAAGATCCAATTGATTCAATTTAAGAGCTGCGTTGAGACCGAAAGTAACACAACGCGTACACTTCAAAGTATCAGAAAATGTATTTAAAAATCACAAGAAATATTATTTTTGCACTAAGATCTTGCTATGACCGTCTAATGGACCATGCTCAATTTTTATTTGTGCTTAAAAAAAATTCTCCGCAATTCTTGCATATACCCGGATGTTAACAGTTACTTCCGAAATCTTCCGTAGATATTTCTACGTCGCACAAATTACACTCGCTTACTTTCATATCAAGGGCACTTCTTGTTATATCCAAGATTAGTTGTGGGAACCGCACTTGGATATACCTCATGGAGCACAGACGTGAAGACGTGGTAAAATATATCTACCAAAGTAAAAAATGCAACTTGCAACTGTGAAACGCGCCACGATCATACTCATTAACTTATTTTCCAGCATTTTTTTTAGAAAAAGATACTCGTCTGTAATTTAGAATATAGGCAATATATAGGTATGGCTGCAAGAGAGGTAAAGATTATAAAATTACCACGTTCTTCAGTCTGCTCACATAACATTGCTAATCAATGTTTCTTTCTATTCTTTTTTTTTTATTTTTTAAGCCCACTTTTTTCTAAGTTTATATACTTTGCATAAACATCATTCTTTAGAAAGAGTCAAATACACGCAAATGCACGCAAATTTGTCAATTTTTAACATCAATGGACGAGTTTTTGTTTACAAGTTTTTGTATGGATGAAATGTACGAACATCGTGCATCAATCACATTTAAAAATCAGTAAGAATTTTTAGTTGAAAATAATTTTTGATTGGAATAGAATAGTTTGTAAAATTTTTATAAAATCAAAAGATTTGAACGCTTGCTTATTAGCAACTTATTAGCTTATTGACTCTTTTGAAAACTAAATAAAATACATTTCGCAAAATAGACTCCATAAAATGGATCTATCGATGTTTTCAATTATAACGCAGTAAGACTAAGTATTTTCTTCTTAGTCTATGTAATATTGCCAAAAAAATTTTCAAAGAATCGCCGTAAGCAAAACAACAGGAGAAGCTAATAGAATAAGAGCAGATTTCTCATACTTCGTATGGGAACATTTCGCGGATTAGATCGTTTGGCGAAACAATGGTTATTACATTGAACCCATTTACGTTTGTATATTAAGTATAAATAATAAAATGAAAGGAGACCGTAATATATTAGACTATGACGCAATCGTATGCGATTCCGATCAAATTAATATGCAGTGGGCGACAGATTATTTAATCAACAAGATCGCACATTAGCTTAATTCATTACAGTATCTTTGCATTAACAGTGACACAAAAAAGAACCTAATAAATTAACAAATCGTATAGCAGATATAATTGCTGGTTTTCCAATCTGCTTTGGTAGTTCATTTTATGTGGGGCACCATCATTATCTGGCAGATTATTTGCTTTCGTTATCTCGGTCAAGCAGAAGACAGCGTTTTGAATAGATCAGAGATCATTCGATCGAAATCGTTAATGGATATCACCGATAACGAAACTCTTGCAATATCAATACTGATTTCTTGCCTGTACTCAATAAATATTTATCTGCCTGTATAGTAGTTACAACAGTAGCTAAATACGTTGTTAGAAAAATTTTGCCGAATCGAAGACTATCGAGGAAGCAAATAGAAATAGAAAGACGCGTAACGGTTGTTGAGTACGGTACATTGTATTTTAACGTATTTCAATTGTCGACTTCGGTCGAGTTCAATCTCAGCGCGATACGTTATATTATCTTCCTTTCATCCAGAAAGCGCGCAGAAATCACAAATGCACGTGTGTGTGTGTCTACAAACCGGGCAATAAGTCGCAAGTGCGATTGCTTTGCAACTTGTAATCCGATTGTGATTATTTAGCAACTTCTTACGCGGTTAAGTTGTGATTATTTTGCAACTTAAAACTCGCTTTGCAATAAATCCGCGGTGAATGATTATTTTGCAACTTATAATTCGATTTGCAATAAATCCGCGGTAAACGAAAGCAGTAATCGCGCGAGGATCGTGTTACGTTTACCTAAATATTTCTTTTTTTCATGTTATATTGACGAGTCATATTTATGGCATACGCAATCAAGAATGTGTAATTTTTCCAGAATCGTAGAGTTGTATACGCGAAATGAATTACATTTCGTAAGACGAAAAGAGAACTTGCAAAGCCCATGATAAGCTAAACTCGCGAGTATAATAGCGCATATACATTTACATTATACATTTTATAAAAATGTGAAATCTGTCTTTCGATATTCAGCTGACGATGGAACCCTCTACGAAAATAGAGATTCGCGAAAAATCTTGACTCGAAAATATACTTAGAATTTGCGTCAAACTTAAGCCATGTACTCGGTGTCGCTACGAACGAAAATTACGTATATTGGTCGAAGATTGAAGGTATAGCGAGCATGAACAACCATTCGTCAAGATCAACATTCTGTACACATCTGTTCACAATGTTCAATTTGCAATTTCAGTTTTCTCTTTTTTTGTGTCAGCAGTTATCTCATTACTGTTTATCTATGATCTATAGTTTCCGTGATAAGCTCATAGTGCCTGATATTACACCCCTATATATACTCGGAGCGTGTTATTTTATCGAATCGATTGTTTAAGTCTAGACGCGACTGATTTTACGTAGTTACAGTCTTTCTTTTTCTGCGGGTCCATTTGGAAACACTTCCAGAGCCTTAATCTTTCATCGGTACCGGCACTAAGCACCGTAGTTCCGTCCGGCGACATGGCTAAATTCAATACGCGACTATCCTGTCCGGTAAGTTCCGCGAGCTTCGTCATCATCGGGTATTTCCAGATTGTCAGATGATTTTGTGCAAATTCGCCGTACAATCCGTGCAATCCGTGAAATTCGTGCAATCCGTCCAATCCGTGTCCAGAAACGATCTCTTTGTAGTTCGTAGACCACAATATAAAGCGCAGACCTGAGACTTGGTGTCTATCGTATTCAAACAGCCACCTGTTATAAACAAAAAAGTCAAATAACTTGTTACAATTTTTATTTTATTCTTACTACTAATTGTAACATTAATTTCTTATTACTATGTTAAATTTAGTATGCTTTATTATAATTTACAAATCGCCTCTCCGGTAACTTGCCTACGTTGCAATTCCAAAACCTAATAGTACGATCGTGGGGCTACCGCCACCGCTCGCGAGAACATTCTTTAGCCAAGGACACCAAGCGAGCGTTGATACGGCAGCTTGATGATGATTGAATGAATAAATAGGTTGTGTCTGAGAGTGCCTTTGTCCGGTGATCGACGACCAGATTTATTTCATTGCATCGACCTTGGGGTATCATCAAATATTAAAGCGAAAAGATAATGACCATTTATTTCAGTCAATGTCATAAAAACTGAATAAAATTTTAATTTTTCAGACATCCTTTAAAAATCTGTTAAGTGTCTTTGGATGTCTTTTTATCTTTTACAAGTAATCTTAAACTGTTACAGATAAGATATGATATTTCTATTTTAAAAAAATGTAAAGATTATGACCCGCAATTACCTTCCTGCTGCACTGTATACTCTTAACATCTGTGTCTGAATCGGTTTTATAAAATATGCCATGTTGTTCGACTCCAACGTTATTTGCATCAGACAAAAGGACGTGATGATGATGCTTGATCAAGAGCCTATTTCTGGTCAGGATCAAAGAACACTGATACGGCGCGCCGAGCATATTGTGCGGACTCCAGGTCACCGAGTTCGAACTGTATCGATCGGAACAAAGAAAATAAGTAAACTGTTGATCTACCAATAAATTATAATTTTAAGCCTTAGACATCACCAAAAGAAAGAAAAATATCCTTTAAATTCATAAATATTGTTCAACATTTCATTGTACAGGCTTTATTCAGTTTAAGTATAAGTTACACACGTAACAATTACGAGAATAACTACGAACCGTTCAATGCCTCGTAATGCCGGTGGCCCTTGGAAAACCTCAAAATATCACTAACGCGAGCCTGCAACAGTTTTCTATTCAGTTTAAGTTGTTTCCCTATATAAAACAATAACTCTCATATATCATACGAACATGTACGTGAAACCATATCGACTCGAGCCAGCATATCGTGGCGATTTCCCGCAACAGATCGACAGCTCCGAACACCGAAGTGCCGGCGGTGGCGTTCACGAAGAACGGTAATTTCTGTTGTTGTATCGCTTTTTTTATGGCTCTTTTCAGGTCACTCACGAGCGATCAGAACGAATAGAGTATTTATAGATCATTTAAGGCAGGATGTTTGTATATTAGGATGTAAAATAAATTAATATTACGTACTCTTCTTACCTAAATGGTACTGGCGTGGAACGTGGGTCGATCGGCGAGTCGTCGTTTGATTCTGCATTCGACGGTATATATGTTGATGTAAGAAATTTAATAGTTATATAGGAAGTCTTTGCGGGAGGGCAATAATGATGTGAGAATCAAACTTTTGAACTTTAGAAACTTTACACAATACACATCCGCACTCCGCACGCTCCGCCATAAAGTTACCGACTGCAGGGGGGTGAAAGCAATATACGAGAAGTGGAAACAAATATGGCCGATAAGAGCAAGCGAAAACAGGGATAAATATATGCGTGCGCACGACGTCATTTTCCGGGAAGTGCCGAGTGTTACCGAAGCTGAACCGAATAAAATCCCATCATCCCGTCCCGATGTACTTCTTAAAAAGTATTGCGACTTAATAGTGAAGAAGAAGATTCTTCGGCACGCCGAAGAAATGCGGCTTCAACGATAGTGAGCGACGCAATAGTTATTTTCGACCGATTGTTCTTTTTCGCGTGTGTTTTCATCACTCTGAGGATGAAATGATACAAATCGACGCCGCTATTCTTCATGTGCATTAGATCGAAACCTTATCTGTCGATAGCATGTGTCGTTGAATGGTCGTTGACGCGACATTTTCACGCGAATAGTCGTTTGTGCCTATCAAGCGGATACGGCAGCTCGTCCGGCAACGTTCGGGCCCAAAGCTGGAAAGGTAAGAAGCTTCAAGATCTATTATTTTATCGCGTCTTTTGAGGTTAGAGTCGATTAATTTATAAATATTATAACGCTATATTTATTATTTCTATTCCTATTTATTAGTAATCCAGAGAGGAAATAGATGGAAGGTTAAGAGAGGATCCAACACAGAAATTCTTCAGCAAAGCCACCACCGTTATAATCGGCGCATCCTCCAAGCAAGTAGGATCTCCCGTGGACTCGATCTGTTCTCGCAACTCTCGAACGATTCGAACATTCGCAGACGTGCGGAATATTCCCTGCATGAACGGACCTTTCGCGAATAATTGTTGCAGCATCACGAGAACGGGTTTTAGTAGACCGTTCTCATCTAATCGCGCCAGAGGCACGCCACGCCGAAGAAGTGCGGATTCAACGATAGTGAGCGACGCAATAGACTGGTTATTTTCGACCGATTGTTCTTTTTCGCGTGTGTTTTCATCACTGAGGATGCAATGATATAAATCGACGCCGCTATTATTGATGTGCACCAGATCAAAACCTCATCTGTCGATAGCATGTGTCGTTGAATGGTCGTTGACGCGACATTTTCACGTGAATGGTCATTTGTGCCTATCAAGCGGATACGGCGGCTCGTCTGGCAACGTTCGGGCCCAAAGCTGGAAAGGTCCTGAAGAAGCTTCAAGATCTCACAATAACATTGCCTTGCTCACGCAATTCTGCGCCGTCTTGTCGGAGTCAACTTGTCGGAGTCTTGTGATCGTCTTTTGCAGTCGGTGTGCGTGTCGTTGTCATGGTACTTATGTATGTACCATGAATGTTCGTGTTCCACGGCTTCTTACTTATTTAAGTAAGTAAACATTTATATTTAAATGTACTTTGCATACATTGACCAGTCAATAATATGATTGTTTTCAACTAATTCTCTAATTCTATTTCATTTCAGCTATCTTTATCATAAAATATGTACAAAAGTCATATCTGACATCCTTGCTCACGAAATCCTGCACCATCTTGTCGGAGTCGACTTGTCGGAGTCTTGTGATCGTCTTGCAGTCGGTGTGCGTGTCTTTGTCATGGTACTTATGTACCATGAATGTTCGTGTTCCACAGCTCCTTACTTCTTTCAGTAAGTAAACATATTTAAGTGCACTGTGCATACATTGACCAGTCAATAATATGATTGTTTTCAACTAATTCTGTAATTCTATTTAATTTCAGCTATCTATCATAAAATATGTAGAAAGGTCATATCTGACATGGAAAGAAATCTTTTTGTGGAAAGAACACGTTTTTGCCATGTCAATAGAATGGTTTCAACGGTGCAGTTATTTTACGTAAGTTTTATATACACAATATTATCAAAAATAATTATGTACCAGGGTTGCAAAACTGGTAATTAAGAAATTTTATCATACATCAATTTTGATTTGTGAATTAAACAGTATTTATTTCATCGAATATAAGCGTCGATTTTACTTGCCACAAAAGTCTCGTCATTCTTTCGCGTGTATTTCTTTTCGTTTGATGCTATAATTCAAAATTTTATTTGATATACACTTGATTTCATTAATTATTAGCTGCGATACAGGACGTAGATAAATGAAAACAGTCTGTGTACTTCATTTATCAGAAAAAAATTTCGTATAATGAGCAATCTTTTATTCTGTGACCGTGTATTGATATAATTCCGTAATTGATATAATTTTTTGCAACCCTGTGTACAACATTTATGTGACACGTTTGTGTAAACAATTATTGTAACGATTATGGTTTCATATATGCTTTCGTAACAATTTTCCAGGAGTTGCACAAGATCATCTACATATGCAGGATGGTGTCTTCTGTTGGCGGAGTTGTCTGCATAATGGCATTTTCGCGTGGAATGGTTAAATAAGCAAGATGACATGATGTGATGTTCGTATATATTATTACATAGTATGTAAGGTATGTAATGTCGATTTCTTACATGCATACGAGTCATTTTTTATAATATTAAAAATATTATGAGTTTCTTACTTTCGTTGAAATTTCGTTTCTTTGAAATTGGGGTCACTTTCTTATTTCCTCGTAGTGTCAGTTACATCGTATGTAATTTTTTTGTTATCATGCCTCTTCGCAAGAAATTTTCTTGCCAGTTTCTTAAATGCAATAATGGGTATTACTGGTGCAAAGGTGGGCTTGAAAAAGTACAAAATAAACATTTTTATAGATTCCTCACAAACTCAGCCGTTAACGTGCAATGGAAAAAGATTTGTGGCATCAATCTAACTGAAAATTGTCGTAATAAATATATTTGCAAGGATCATTTTAAAAAAGATTTTGTAAATTTTACAAAACACGCATTGAACCCTTTCGTAGTTCCTTCTCAATTACAAAGTGACTCCAATTTATGTCCGATAGAAATTTCAACACCTTTCCAAAATGATCCGAAAGCTAGTAATTACTGTCAACCACTAAATTCGGTAAATTCACTTGTATCCAATGATTTAAACAGTACGTCTACTGTTAGTCAAGCTACTGCTGACAATATTTCCAATAGGATTGATAGTAACATTGCCTCTGAAGATATTTCTGTTAACTTGAACATAGAACAAAGTTTAGATACACAGATTGATAGTAACATTGCCTCTGAAGATATTTCTGTTAACTTAAACGTAGAACAAAGTTTAGATACACACATTGAAAGCGTTAATGATAACAATTTTAATAATATTTCATATACTACAAAGTCAAAAAACTTTTGTGAGCAAGATTGTATTTGTGAAGATGCAAATTGCCAACGTGGCGATAGCGATGACAATGACGATACAATAGTTACGGATAATTTGACAGAACGTAATGAAATTATACCAACAAGGAAACGAAAAACTGGTTTCTTGACAGAGGCAGGAATATCTTCGAACGCAATGACACCGACTAAACGTAAAATGTACAAAATTCATCGTAGAACAGTTAATAGACTATGCAAAATCAAGAAGTCTCTTCAAAACAAAAACGACGATTTAAAGAAATTACATAAACTATATAAAGACAATGTTTTCCAATGCATAGAAAATCAGTTAAATACTGTGACCCAAAACTTTATAGATTCGCAGTTACGAAACGTTGATCGCACTCCAGCTGGAAGAAGGTGGACTGAAGAAGATAAGACATTTGCCTTATCCGTTTATAAGCGAAGTCCGCGTGTTTATAAATATCTATCCGCCTTCTTCCAGTTGCCATCACCTCGAACTTTAAAAACTTTACTTTCAAAAGTCTCTTTTGATACTGGCATAAACAAATTGTTACTGCAACGACTAAAAATTAAAATCAATGATATGCACATACTCGACCGATATTGCACTTTAGTTTTCGACGAAATATCGTTAGATAGCGGTTTCCATTACCACGCTCACAAACAAATAATTATCGGATTCGAAGATCTAGGGGAGTTAGGCAGATTTAATAAACCAGCAAATCACGCATTGGTGCTAATGATAAGAGGTTTGAGGAAACTCTAGAAACAAGTGGTCGCTTATTATTTCACTGTTAGCACAATTTCTACTTCTGACCTGAAGTCAATCATTACAAATGCGATTACGCAACTTCAAGAAATTGGAGTCACGATAAAGGCGACTGTTTGTGACCAGGGTCCTACTCAAAAAAGAGCAATTTCAGAATTGTGTGCTGAAAATAAAGTTGACCCAACTCCCTATACGTTTGTAGTCAATAACGAGACAATAGTGACAATTTTTGATGTTCCGCACTTATTGAAATGTACCCGAAACGCTCTACTACGATGTAAAATTAGATTTAGGCCTAATAAGACGGCAAAATTTCAATACATTCGAAAGGTTTTTGATTTAGATCAAACGAAAAATTATAAGACACTTATTAAATTGCATCCAAGAGATTTCAAATTTCAGGATAGCTTCGTCAAAATAAAGGTCAATATTGCTGCGCAACAATTAAGTCATTCTATCGCTTCATCAATTGAAGCATTCTCTATTAGTGGAGCGTTACCTGTCGAATCGTTAGAAACAACAGAATTTGCCGAATTAATTGATAACCTTTTTGATTCGTTAAATGGTTGGACCAAGCGTGCGAAAGATGGCAAAAACTATAGACGCGTTTTAACAAATGACTCGCCTCATTTGGAATTGTGGAGCAAGTTGTTGTCCGAAATTACTGATTGGAAATTAATAGATTTAAAGACTGAAAAAGATGTCACTACACAATATCAGTTCACGAAAGGCTGGGTTATTACAATTCGCAGTGTTATATATTTATGGAAACAGCTTGAAAATCTTGGTTTTGAATATTTAAATTTACGAAATCTGAATCAGGATCCACTTGAAAATTTGTTTTGCGAGATACGACAACATGGTGTATCGAATTCCAATCCCACCTGCCACCAATTCATTGCTGCATTAAAAACAATTGTTTTGAACAATTTGGTTGCGCCAGTATCCAAATTTGCAAACTGCGAAGAAGAAAATTCTAAAAATTTGGAGAATTTTCGATGTTTTTTACAAAGTAACTCCGAAAATGTACCGCCCGAAGAAACTGAACTATTCAAGAACATCGAGACACGAACTCTTGAATGGATCAATTTCGAACAGTTAGATGTTCAGGACTGTTTTGCCCTTTCATACGTATCCGGCTATCTCGTTAAAAAATTGCCTTTACCAGACGAACATTGTTCAAATTGCCGAGATGATTTGTTTTCGACACAACGTCAACATCACTTGTTTACAGCTTTTAAAGAACATGGAGAAAATGACTCTTTAACGTATGCAAGCGATCGGGTACTTACACTAGTCGAAAATTTGCATAATAGGTTGTACCATTTTTTAGATCAGAATGGGCATACGTCCCATTTAGAATCAGTCGGCTTTTAAAGCTGTATTCTTTTCCAATTACACTAGTGATTTCTGTGATGTACATCACTGTGATAACTTGATTATTGATAAAGCTGTAACGTTTTTAATATTTAAATATGTTAAGGACCGTAAAGTACAATCACAAGCTCTAAGTTCCGGACATTATAAAAAAATGAAAATATTTGATTCAGCGAAATGACCACATTTTCGTATTCAATATTTTATTACAAGTTTTCCCAGTAGAAAACTGTACATTATTAATACTTTAGTATTTTGATATTTTAGTATTTTATTTCAAATAATCAGATTTGTGCTTTTCGTTTCTTACCATAGTTATTACCAGGATTTCTAATATAATAATAAGACAAAGCAAAGGATCCCGCACCAAACCATCATACTAAAAATTTAGTATGTGTACTTCATGAACGTTCTGATGAAAACTGACCATGGGCACAAAGTCCAACAATAGACAGTTTTCGAGTTAAGGAACGCTTTGACGCTCTGTAACTCGAAAACTGTCTATTTTTGGACTTTGTGCCCACGGTCACTTTTCATCAGAACGTCATAAACTACATCACACTAAATTTTTAGCCGCAGATATAGCTGGTTTACCTGGTGTAATTGGGTGCTATTGATGGATGCCATATCCAGATTAGTGCTCCCACAATAAATTCACATTGTTACGTAAACAAGAAAGGCTAGCTATCATTCTCTCCTTCTACAAGGAATTTGTGATACTTTGTTAAAATTTATAGATGTTTTTGCTGGTATTTGTGGAAGTGTTCATGACTCCCGAGTTTGGAACATGAGCGATATTAGACGTGTAACAGTAGAAAATGATCATAGATACTTCCAAGATTATTATTATCTCATTGGTGATGCAGCATATCCATTAACTAATCGTATGCTTACACCATATCGCGACAATGGTCATCTCCAACAATGGCAAATAGTTTATAATACTAAACATTCCAAAACTCGTGTTGTTATTGAACGAGCGTTTGGTATGTTATTAGGCAGATTTCGGAAATTAAAATATATATATGCATATAATACAAAGTATATACCTTTTGTAATTCTTGCATGTTGTATTTTACATAATATTTGCATTGATAACGAGGATGAAATACTAATTGAACCTGTGCATGTAAACATCAATGAGATTAGACTTGCAGGCTTAGAAGGAGATGTTAAACGAAACACTATTGCGCATATGTTATATAATATGTAATGTACAGGATGTCTAAAGAGAAGTAGTACATCCCCAATATACGTGTAGATTTATAAATCATTCTGAACACAAAATTCTCTACCATTTTACAAACAACCACGCAAAAATTTGAGTTAATAATTAAAAATGACTGCGTTTGAAGTTTTTTTAATTAATAACTCGAAAATTTACGTACTTGCTAGAAAAATAGTGGAAGATTTTAAGTTCAGAATGACCTATTCTACAAATATATGATTTGTGTATAGATATCATATATAATTTAAACATTTCTCTATACAGTTAGAAACGTAACATATGTATTATAAAAACAATAGTTTTCGAATAATCCTTAAAAGCAAAGTCCTTTTATTGAATTTAGCTTTTGTACTGCACAGTGAGACAAAATATTTAAACTGTATTAAAACCTGTGCATATTTTATTATATATATCAACCATTAAAAAACTATAATTTTATTATAAAAAAGATTAGATAAATGTAAGTTTTCAAATAACATAAGAAATTATGTAAGAAACAGATTTGCGTTTAATTTCATATTTAGGTTTATGTTATATTCATAATGTATTACCTTGTTTATATATTGGAAGAAATATAATACTCTCTAATGCTCTAAAAAACACGATATTTATAGAATGACCACGTTCAACACATTTATTTGTACTTTAGATACAGGAACATTACTTAAACATAATATAACAATTATTTTTATATAATATTTCTTCATTAAAATTTTTGATATTATAAAGGAACCGAATTTGAACAAAACGTATAATAATATTCAGTATTAATACAAAATAATACGAAATAAAATGAAACATGTTTCCATAACTGTAAAATTTCTAAGGCTAGTATTCATATAGTCGGATTTTATATTTAAGACCGTCTTAAGTACGATCTTAAAATGTTATAAACCAAACAGAGCCATATCAGCATCGTAAGACATTACTTATTTTCCAAGAATTTTCTAAAAGCAACACAGTCCTTAAGTGTGATCTTGTAAATTAACTGTACCAATAGTGTTGCGTAACCTTCCTCAATGGGTTTTTCAAAGCAACAGATCTTCCAGAGCTATATCAAATAAAAAATGTTTTTAATTCATAGGATTCAAAGTATTAATTTATTCTAAAAAAAATATAAAATAAGAATGAGTTTAGATGAAGCATATTCTACATTTTGAGTCAATGCGCTAAGTCAAATACATGGGCTGCTTTCCAACAATGACGCAGTGCGACATAGTATCATTCTATTGTCTTTCAATACCAGTGAACGGCAAAGATAAAATAATACTGTCATACAGTGTCGTTGCTGGAAAGCACTCATGATTAACAGGTTGTATGTACATACAATATGTAAAAATCTGAAATATGTATTATACATGAATGAATATTATTAGTTCATTAAAAAGTTAGTTTATTTTATTACAAATATCATCTAAAAATATAAATTAATTTTAGATGTAGCAAAATGTATATAGCGTATTCTACAATGAGACAGAAGTCAGCAATCAGAAGATATAAGCGAGTCATAAGCCTGTTTTAAAGCATTCATAAGTTGGAACGCAGTTGTCATAATGAGACAGAAGTCAGCGCAATCAGAAGATATAAGCGAGTCATAAGCAATTATAAAGCATTCATAAGTTGGAACGCAGGTGTCATAAAAGATTGGCAAAAATCCAATCCTTATTGTCACTTATAGCTTATAGCTGCTTCTGTCTCATTGTAGAATAGGCTTATATCTTTTATGAACATACATACAATTATATTTTCAAGCAGATTTTCAATATCGAAATACAACACGTACATTTCCATAAAATATATTGATACATTTTATTTTTAAAAGAAATTATAATTGCCATAAATAAATAAATACGATGCTTTATATATTCTATTCTCGCTTGATAAAAAAATGTATCGTCATATAAAATACTAATTTTTTAGGTTATGAAATAATTAGCTAAAATATTATATATTAAATACATATAAAATTATACATATATACTTACATTGTTAATTTTCCGTTCCGTATGCAGTTGAGACCACTGATGAGCCCAGAAATGGGCTGATATAGAGCACTCAAACGAGAAACAGCGCGTCGTGAGACTTTCCAGGAGAGTCGCCGGTACACAAGTAAGGTTAAGGGCGCTAAGGCTGGTGCGTGCGCTGCTCATCGCTGCACGAGCCCGCCAAATCTGATCACGTGATCGCGCTCGACCAATCCGCGCAAGACTTGTGTATAGCAGTATTTTCTTTATTACATGCGTGATACCATGGCCAAGCGTGTGGTATCACACGCAACAAAAGATTGCTATGCATGAAATTATAATTTTATAAACATGATGACGGAAAAATAAGATTGTCTTACGTGACGGAAAAGTGTTAAGCTACATATGCCTTACAGAACTTTTTTATGACAAAAAATCGAATAATGATAAGTCCAAAATAAGTCCATATAAAGACGTCCAATGGATGTACAGTATATAGTCTTAAATGATTTATATAAAAGGGATCTTAAATGGACGTCCACTGGATGTCCACTGAACGTCCGTTCATATAGCCAATATATATCCTTGTATGGATGTACACTGGACGATCATATTATGTCCATGGACGTATGGTAGTAAAATAAACATAAAACGGACGTCCATAAGACATACATTGCTATTTGGGTTTTCATGGACAGTAACCTATAAATATAGGTTTGTGACAAATTCCAATATCTCGGCAAAGTAAATCTGAAGGAAAAGATATAAATATTATATATTTATTTATTATATGTATTGCATATATATTGAATATATGTAATAGCTTACCTCTTGAAGAACGGTATCTTGAATAAGAACGAAATCCAATATCTTGGTTAGGTTCTCAGCACAAGAACATTTGTAACACGCTACGTTACGTTAAGTGCTGATTTATTTACATTTGTGTGTAAATTCTGACTTACTACGCTCAGATCAAGTCTAAATTTACGGCCTAAATATATGTAATTACTTACAATAACGTAACGTGTTCAAATATTCTTGTGCAGAGAGCCCTATCCTGAGTAAAAAAGGCAGAACGACATTTGTGTCGATTTGTGTCAGTAAATAGAAAGCACAGAAAGCACCCAATAACACTCTGCGATGATTTCGTGGTGCTAAAAGTAAAGGCCATTGCACACAAAATTGCATAGGCTGCATAAGCATAGCATAAGATCGCTGGACCAATGAGCATCTTATGTAAATCAATATGGCGACTTTATGCTGGATGCTCATTGGTTTAGCGGTCTTATGCTATGCTTATGCTAAGCATATGATAAGCTATGCATTTTGTGTGCGATGGCCTTTACTTTTAGCACCACGAAATCATCGCAGAGTGTTATTGGGTGCTTTCTGTGCTTTCTATTTACTGACACAAATCGACACAAATGTCGTTCTGCCTTTTTTACTCACTGAATGCAAAGAAAGATAGAACGACGTTTGTGTCGACTCGTGTCAGTAAATGAAAAGTACCCATTATCGAAGACAATTGTTTCAAATAATTATCTAATATACGCTTGGAAGCTAAAACTCACAAATATAATGAAACAATGAACATATGAGAATTTTATTATTTTAATCTCCATATCTGAATACTACAAATACTATGTCTAAAAGTATATGTCAGAATACATCATAAATACGGAAGCAAGAAATTAATTCAAAAAATTTCCATCAATGACGTAACGTCATATATGGGGCCCAATTTCTCCGATGTAATGACAAAAATCAGGACCGGCCAATTAAATTATTACTATTATTAAATCTTGCCAAGATTTATGCGGTTTACACACATGAGCATATAGTTCTCATTATATAAATTAAAGAGTTTATCCTCTGATCGTAGGCTAGTTAGAAATTTGAAGATAAGATTTTAAAAATTTGCACGAAAAATGTTGACTCTGCAAATTTTTAACTAACCTACGAATAGACTATGAACGCTTCAATTTATATAATGAGAACGATACGTTCATGAGACGCATAAATCTCGGTCAAATTTAATAAAAGCAATAATTCAATTGGCCGGTCCCGATTTTTGTCATTACATTGAAGAAGTTGGACCCCGTATATGACGTTACGTTATTGATGGAAAATTCTGAATTAATTTCTTGTTTCGTAATTAGATGTATTTCTGACATATATTTTTAGACATAATATTTGAAGTCATTAAATATGGAGATTAAAATAA
This sequence comes from Temnothorax ravouxi, assembly GCA_030770255.1. Taxonomy (NCBI): domain Eukaryota; kingdom Metazoa; phylum Arthropoda; class Insecta; order Hymenoptera; family Formicidae; genus Temnothorax; species Temnothorax ravouxi. Next base: position 92,677 of record JASTWP010000426.1, read on the forward strand.
TACAATGCTCATATATTCATTGTTTTAATATATATTTATGAATACTTGCTTCCAAGCATAGATAATCATTTGAAACGTTGTCTTCGATATTATTTAATTAGCCTACGAAGAGCTGATAAATGCTTTAATTTACATAATAAAAATGATATGCCAATGAAATTTATCGGACCCCATATTTGACATTATGTGATTGATGAAAATGTTTTGTTTTTTTTTTACATATGCTATATACCTTTGCAGAAGCTAGGATTCACAAGTATATGTTTGTGAATCCTAGTTTCTGCAAAGGTACAGCATATATAAAGAAGCAAAACATTTACAGATATATATTTGTGAATCCTAGCTTCTGCAAAGGTATAGCATGTATAAAAAAGTAAAGCATATATTTATCAATCACGTAACGTCAAATATGGGATACGATTTCTTCGATATAACGACAAAAAACAGGACCGGTAGATTACACTATTATTTTTAAATGATTTTTAACAAAATTTATATCTAAATTTTATTGGCATATTATTTTTATTGTGTAAATTAAAGCATTTATCAACTCCTTTTAGGCTAATTAAATAATATAGAAGACAACGTTTTAATTAAATGATTATCTATGCTTGGAAGCAAGGATTCATAAATATATTAAAACAATGTATATATGAGCATTGTGTTATTTTAATCTCCATATCTAATAACTAGAAATACTATGTTTAAAAATATGTCAGAGTACGTCATACATATGGAAATAAGAAATTAATTCAAAAATTTTCATCAATGACGTAACGTCATATATGGGGTCCAATTTCTTCGATGTAATGACAAAAATCAGGACCGGCCAATTAAATTATTACTATTTATTAAATCTTGCCAAGATTTATGCGGTTTACACACATGAGCATATAGTCCTCATTATATAAATTAAAGAGTTTATCCTCTGATCGTAGGCTAGTTAGAAATTTGAAGATAAGATTTTAAAAATTTGCACGAAAAATGTTGACTCTGCAAATTTTTAACTAACCTACGAATAGACAATGAACGCTTCAAATTATATAATGAGAACAATACGTTCATGAGACGCATAAATCTCGGTCAAATTTAATAAAAGCAATAATTCAATTGGCCGGTCCCGATTTTTGTCATTACATTGAAGAAATTGGACCCCGTATATGACGTTACGTTATTGATGGAAAATTCTGAATTAATTTCTTGTTTCGTATTTAGATGTATTTCTGACATATATTTTTAGACATAATATTTAAAGTCATTAGATATGGAGATTAAAATAATACAATGCTCATATATTCATTGTTTTAATATATTTATGAATACTTGCTTCCAAGCATAGATAATCATTTGAAACGTTGTCTTCGATAATATTTAATTAGCCTACGAAGAGCTGATAAATGCTTTAATTTACATAATAAAAATGATATGCCAATAAAACTTCTAAATTTTATTAAAAATTATCTAAAAATAATAGTTTAATCTGTCGGATCTGCTTTTTGTCGTTACGTCAAAAAAATCGGACCCCATATTTGACATTATGTGATTGATAAAAATGATTTTTTTTTACATATGCTATATACCTTTGCAGAAGCTAGGATTCACAAATATATGTTTGTGAATCCTAGCTTCTGCAAATATATAGCATATATATAAAAAAGCAAAGCATTTTTATCAATTACGTAACGTCAAATATGGTGTCCGATTTCTTCGATGTAACGACAAAAAACAAGACCGGTAGATTACACTATTATTTTTAAATGATTTTTAACAAAATTTATAAGTCTTATTGGCATATTATTTTTATTATGTAAATTAAAACATTTATCACTGCTCCTCATAGGCTAATTAAATATTATCGAAGACAACGTTTCAAATGAATATCTATGCTTGGAAGCAGGAATTCATATATATATATATAATTATATATTAAAACAATTAATATATGAGCATTGTGTTATTTTAATTTCCATATCTAATAACTACAAATACTATGTTTAAAAATATGTCGGAATACATCATACCCATCATACATATGGAAGTAGGAAATTAATTCAGAAATTTTCATCAACGACGTAACGTCACATATAAGGTCCAATTTCTTCGATGTAATGACAAAAATCAGGACCAGCCAATTAAACTATTACTAGATATTATTAAATCTTACCTAGATTTATGAGTTTTGTGAGCATACCGTTGTCATTATATAAATTAAGGAGTTCATTATCTGTTCGTAGGCTTGTTAAAAATATGAATATAAGATTTTAAAAATTTGCACGAAAAATGTTGACTCTGCCAAATTTTTAACTAGCCTATATACGAACCATAGAGATATAAAAATAGAGTGCGCGAGCGAGCTGAAAAAGCAATATAGGAATAGAAAGATAAAGCTGCGCAGGATAGAAGGAGAAAGACGCATAAATCTTGGTAATATTTAATAATATCTAGTAATAGTTTAATTGGCTGGTCCTGATTTTTGTCATTACATCGAAGAAATTGGACCCCATATGTGTCGTTACGTTGTTGATATTTCTAAATTAAGTTCATGCTTCCATATTTATACATTTTTACTTTTTCTTTAAAAATAATGTTTGTATTATGTATAAATTGCGATTAAAGAAGTAACTAATAATATTGCTACAGTTTTTATTTATATAGTATCTAATTATAAATATAATCCAATATTAACTGTCCTCATGTTAATTGTATGAAAACAAGATTAGATCATTATTAATCTAAGATAGAGATTAGTTTATTGAGAAATATACAAATTAACAGAAGAGAAATTGTATATATGGTTTAATGCAAGGAAGCAAATCCTATAGAGAGGACCCTTTTTCTTACAAAGCGTATATTTAAAATACTGGTACCGGTCTTCTTAATGTGTAATATATAAAAAGAAATTTGGTTCTGGTTTTATACATTACATATCTTTAAACAAATTGGTACCGGTCTCGGCAAATTACTTTTTATATAAAAAAATACCGGGTCCGACCCAATATGTGACAAATGTCCCGATATGTATCACTACGTCTCCGAAATGGTACTGACATCTACCAAACCATAAAGATATATATATATATATATATATATATATGTATATGAAGCCGAGACCGAGGATTAATGAACAATATTATTGTTATTATATAATAAAAAAAACTTATTTTGTAATTTGAAAATAATTTCTTATTTTTTTATGAGCAAATCGTTAACTTTCCTAAAGTTCTTAGAAAATATGCGAATAATTTTAATGATTGTCAAATAATTTTCCTATAATTTATATTATGTATTACATAACAACTCATTTGCCTAAAAAAATAAAAATATATGCAAAAAGAGTTAGAAAAAAACCAGGACTCGAACTTAAGACCTTCAGCATTCTAGCCGATCGTTCACGTTTACTATTAGAATCATTCTTACTCGCTCGTTCACGTTTACTATTAGAAAATTGCTTCTACCGGCTCGATAGATTACGCACACGGAAACTTTAAGCAATTTTATTTCATTAATTATTTGACATTGGCACAAGTTACTATTATTACGTTTACGCGAGCGTTACTTCTGTAGTAACTTACGATAATTCCTTCGCGTAAACGGGATTTTGTAATAACTTATTACGATAATTTACTCCGGGTAAACGAGTGATATATCGTAAAAGTTACTACAGAAGTAACGCTCGCGTAAACGTAGTATAAATGTCTTGGAAAATACATATAGTAAAATTAAAGGACAATTTTTTGCAATCACAGTTCTGTGTATTTCACTTTTACGAATAGATTACGTACATATTGTTGCTCAACGGAAACTGCGAAAAGGTGGTGGTCTCTTTCGTCATGAGATAATGTAAAAAATTTTGTTTTTTAAATATTGCAATAATTTTAATATGTATAAATTAAAAAATATATAAGTAGATAAAGCTCGTATGTCTTAGATTTAGATAAAACAAGAGCCAATAACCGAACAACAGGATTCTAAATATTATAGTTTAATATTCCGTCAAAATAACTGGGACGTTTTGTGCTTTACAGAGACTTTTTCAATCAATCAAATAAATCCCTCTAATTAACTGTCATTCATCATAATAATCTCGTTACATAAAAAATCCGTCGAGAAATGAAACAAATTAAAAGGAAGTTTAACATCATAAGATTAACAGTAGTAGTATTTATTAATGCTTCACCTTCTGGTGCTTACATAGCAGTTTAGCCTGCCAGACTTTACACAACTATACATTTGTCAAATCCTGTTTCCGGTTTTACATTTTGCTGTTACGATCCTGCTTATAAACCATTTGAACAATACATATATTATGAATTTTTACATTTAAACTATTTACACTATTTTTTCTCCATTTCTAATCTTATCTCTTTCAAACCTTTCATCCATCCATACCCTGCTCCATCGTCACTCAGCATATCAGCCATTCTTCCCTTCCAACTCTCTACTTTTTCACATCTCGTACTTACATGTCGCAAATCTTCGTTTTCTTTCCCACATAATCTACATTTTCTCCATTCCTCATTCATCCAATACATATTCCCTCTTGTCACATCATAAGATTAACATTAATTTATAATTACAGCATTTTTATTATGAAATTTATCCTCTCTATTGATTTAAATCATAGCGGTCGTTTTTATTTTCTTAATATTAATAATTATAGTATACAAATTACATGGAGTTATTAAGAAGCCACATCAAGTTGAAAGCCCAAAAAATCGATTAACAAATAGTCGAAATGTATGCGTAATCAAACTATAAATTTAATTAGATAGCTGTTAACAATTAAAACTTTAAAAATAATTATTCTTTTATTGACGAGAAAAATCGTGTTAGAAGGCTGTGAAGCGAACGGCCTTAATCATTGCGTGTCAAAAAATTTTCCGAAGTCAACCTATGTAATAGTCAAGTAGTAAAAAATCTATATGTATATTAAGTAAAAATTGAATTCTTTAAAACTGTGACATAAAAAAGTGGTAATTCTCAACAAAAAGTAGATTTACAGTCTTATAAACTCGAATTAGCATCAGCTATCTCAAATTAACGATCGAAGGCCCCTGTGCTTTAGTTCCAAAAAGCAAACTGAACGAGCAAGGACTCAGAAATTTGTCAGTAAAGATTGGAATCGTGGTAATAAATAAAGCTAGAGAAAGTAAGTTATTAATTTAATAATTATCCCTGGTGTAAAAATTTGACTGAAAATATAATGAAATTCTACTATCAACCCTTTTCATTATTATTCCATAGATATTATGAAAATTTCAGTTTTTAGTTAATTTCAGTTAAATTCAATAACTCTTTCATAATATTTAATATGTTAACAAATTTGTTATTATTTTTCAACAATATAATTTAATTTTTCTTATATTTTACAGTATTTACATTAAATTTTATAAAGAAAATTATGATTTATCTTAAAATATATTCAGTAATTTTTCAATAACTTTAATTCATTTCATTTATCATCAATTTCATAGTACTTTCAGCAAATCATCAATTGAGACAGAATTTCAGTAAAATTCCATTATATTCAGTAAAATATTTCTATCATCAGGGTAATAATAATATAGTAATAGGACTCTCTAAGATTTAAAATTAATTTAATATAAGAACGCCATCAAGTCCGAGCTAGGATCTAGTTGTCAAAATGCAACCTCTATTAAGCTGGACCCCCCCCCACCAGCGCAAATCAAGTTCGCACTAGGTAAAAAATTTAGTGCTATTTAGGTGCTAATTAAGTGCCTTAGTCTAAATTTTGGTGCTCGAACCGTTTAGCAGGAAATCGCGTAAAAAATGGGGGAATTCAGCTTGCCATTAAGCTGGCCCCCCCCCCATATCAGAAAATAGTCCTACATAAAAAACAAGTACACTATAATTTAGTGCTAATTAAGTGCTCTAAAATAACGATAAAATATTGACAGATTATAACATTTATTTAAATATACCACTATCAAGAGACACGGTAGTGTCTCGCGCCAAGTACACGCGGAGCGAGACCGCACCGTGACTCTTTTACGCGACGCGACGGGTTGCGAGTAACCGAGATGTTGAGATCTCGATAACGAGTGAACGGATCAAGTTCTAAGTAGGCTTGATCGATAGTTGGGGTAAAAATAAGGGGGGTATCTTCTATATAATTTTCCGCTACGTGCCCTACGAGCGGAGATATTGCGACGCAAAGTCCAAATGTGAAAATTTTTTATTAAGATACTACTTCCTAACGCCGATTATAACATATATATATATATATATATATCACGTGATCAGAGAAAACGTCCCTTTCACTTTTTCGACACTGGCGGCGCAGGTATCGCCAGTTTCGATATCGCGCGCGTATTGCGTATTTCGAACGATCTAGTAGGTAAATTATTAAAGGTCGATAGACTTATCGGTCAGAAGGAAGATTTCTATTTAGCTAAATTAAGTATATATATAATACATATTGATTCTTATGAATCAAGCTTGAATTCGATGTTTAGGTATCCCAGGTTGCCGATGACGAGGTACAGATAGTGCGTTTCATAGTCTTCGGTGTCCAGGTGTAATAATACGTTGAATTCGATGTTTACGTGTTCCAAATTGCCGATGAAGAGGTCCACATAGTGCGCTCCGTTAGTTTTTGGTGTCTACGTGTATTAATACCTTGAATTCGATGTCCACGTGTCCCAGGTTGCCGATGACGGGATCCAAATAGTGCGCTTCATAGTTTTCGGTGTCCAGGTGTAATCGTACGTTGAATGCGATGTCTAGGAGTCCCAGGTTGCCAATGACGATGTCTAGATAGTGAGCTCCGTAGTTTTCGGTGTCCAGGTGTAATAATACGTTGAATGCGATGTCTAGGTGTCCCAAGTTGCCGATGATGATGTCTAGATAGTGAGCTCCGTAGTTTTCGGTGTCTACGTGTATTAATACCTTGAATTCGATGTCCACGTGTCCCAGGTTGCCGATGACGGAATACGCGCTCCGTAGTTTTTGGTGTCTAGGTGTAATAATACCTCGAATTCGATGTCTACGTGTTCCAGGTTGCCGATGACGAGGTCCACATAGTGCGCTTCGTAGTTTTTGGTGACTAGGTGTATTAATAACTTTAAATCCAAATGTAGGACACGTAGATATTGAATTTGAGGTATTAATACACGTAGACACCGAAAACTACGGAGTGCACTATGTGGATCTCGTCATCGGCAACGTGGGACACCTAGACATCGAATTCAACGTATTATTACACCTGGACACCGAAAACTATGGAGCGCACTATTTGTAACCCGTTATCGGCAACCTGGTATACCTAAACATCGAATTCAAGCTTGATTCATAAGAATCGACTTAAAAATTCCCTAGCGGCAGAACTAAAATTATGTCATGACATAATAAAAGTTCGTTGAAATAAAATTATGTCTAGACGTAATAAAAACTGGACAAATTAAAATTATAGACATAATAAAAATTGGATGAATTAAAATTATGTCTTGACATAATAAAAATTGGATGAATTAAAATTATGTCTGACATAAAAATAAGTCCGCATTTTTATTATGTGTATACACATAATTTTAATTCATACAATTTTTATTATGTGTACACATAATTTGTTTTCGAATGAACGTAAAACGTATTTGTTACAATATCTATCCATTATTGAAAATCGATATGCGCGACAAAAGCTCTTGTATATCATTAATTATGTTATTATTTATTATATATATTTCTATCCATATATTTTCAGTATTATTATTGTTACATTAGAAAAATTATTAACATTTAGGATACAAATCTTTTTCCGTTAGTTTGTAAAAGTTTCATGATTAAAAAGATCATGTCGTATTATTAACATATACCTAAGATTTATAGAATCGTTATTAATTTTATTATATATCTCAATTGAGCGAATCTTAAATATGTTTTGTAAAAATTATGCATAATATTCCTATGCAAGGATACTTGTTCAATTATTTCTTCCTATTGCATTTAAGTATAGAAAAATATGCAATTTCTATGTGTTTGCACTTTATATTTAATGAGCAGGCAATTAAATATATAATCTAATTCAATTTGCACTACGTTTACATGACACCGTTAATCGGGTTTTATAACATCGGTAGTTGTCAGGAAGACCAATCGTAATCATTCTTCAGAAGAATGGAATAGTTGTGATTAACTGGCCTAAGAACTACCGATGTTATAAAACCCGATCAACAGTGCCATGTAAACGTAGTCTATGTCTCTTTATTGACTGACATAGTTATATACTTTTAAATCTTTTTCTTTTCTAAAATTCAATCAATTGAATAGCAAAAACTACGTTATCATATTATATATATTTGGTACGTAGTGTGCAAATGTATTTTGAAATAAAGATTATATATTTTCTATTGAATTATTTACACACACGTGCGGTTTTAGAGAATCATTTTTCGCCAACTCAAATATGTTCCTACTCAACTGTCAAAATATGAAAGATAATTTTATCTAGTTGTGACATTCGCTCGAATTCCCGAAATAATTTTCAGGGATGTGAGTACGAATATATATATCGTACTATTTAATATTTATAATTAATAGAAAATTATAAACGATGCGTTATGTATGAGAAATTTGACAGAATTGCTTTTATCAAATAGAATTAATTTGTGATTAGTTGAAAGAAATAAAAGAATAAACAAATCAGGTAAGTTTCAGACACGTGTTACAGGTGTCCATCTGTAATTATTAAAAACATCGATACCTGTAAATATCGGTACATATACAATTGCGAACAACATTCAGTAAGACACGCGAATAAAAATAAATAAAAAATTTTACAGTTAACGACTTATTAACATTAATCATGCTATATTGCGATTATGTTTTATGTTGAAATTAAAAAATATATACAAGGTGTACAACTAAAAGGGTTACAGATTATTATTTTAAAAAAACTAAGCAAAATATTAAATTGTTGTTTTCTTTAGAAATAATAGACCGTAACACTTTCAGCTTCATACCTTGTATATCCTGTTTATAAGATTATAAGATATATTGTTTATAAGATTAAGATGCGTAACACACTACAAAAAGGCGTGATATCCGTACAAAATTACCTTTTTTAAAAAAAAGTTGAAAAAAGGCGCCAAGTACACGCATAGTAGTGTATATGTATTATGTTGTTACCCTGTTATGTTGTTACCTCGAAAAAAACAAAGTGGTTGTATTATACCTCCAAATAGCTTTACCTTGTACATACATACTGTTTATAAAATGCGTAATACTACAAAAAGGCGTGATATCCGTACAAAATTACCTTTTTAAAAAAAAAGTAAAAAAAGGCGCCAAGTACACGCATAGTAGTGTATATGTTGTTACCTCAAAAAAAGAGAAAGTGGTAGTATTATACCTCGAAAAAATATAAGTAACAAGTGGTAGACATAATCTTTATATCTCGAAAAAATCTAAGCTGTAGTATCTTTATTTCCGAAAAATTATAACCCAAGTGATACACATCACAAAATTATGTTACCTTATCAAAAAGAAGAGTCGCGCTTCAAGTGATTTATTACAATTCCAAAAAGAAATGATATCTCTTTAAATTACAGCGCCAATTACAGAGAGAACATATATATTGCCTCAAAAAATAAATGTTGCATTACTTTGTGTTCGAGCTATGCAGGGATAGGTAACGACCGAGAAAACGAGACGGATGTAAAGCCGAATGTATCTCTTGTGTTTATTGGAAGAATACGTTTAACATAAAATGAATGAACGAAACGATTCGATACAAAGTAATTTGCCTCCGCGTTCGCGATGATCGAGAGTAGAGAGATAACCAAACAGAACGGACAGACTATTGAGAAGAACATGTATCACAATAAAATGGTAGATAGTAAACCCGACGACGCAGTCGGTAACGCTTGATGGCGCCCCGATATATCGATAGGGACATCGACTTTGAGTACGAGAATTTGCGATATCCCTAACACCCTCTCTCAAATTTGAGTGCGTGAGGCTGCGATGTCTTTCATCCCAAGTCCATCGGTACAGAACGAATGTTTGCTGCTCGGTAGTGCCTTGGTAAGAACGTCGGCGATCATGTCCTCCGTGGGTGTATAGACGAGGTTGATCTGGTGATCCGTCAGGGCCTGTCTAATAAAATGACATCTAATGTCAATGTGTTTTGACCTTGAATGGAAGACCGGGTTGACAGCCAGCTTCGCAGCGCCTTGGTTGTCGTTATGAAGTGTTACCTTCCCGAGTGATGGTAACCCAATCTCTGAAAGAAGTTTAGATAAATAAATGGCTTCCCTTGCAGCATCGCTAAGGGCGGTATACTCCGCTTCAGTGGATGAGAGAGCCACGGTTCTTTGCTTTCGCGACTCCCACGATATAGCAGCGTTGGCTAGTAGGAACACAGATCCAGTGTACGACCTGCGATCCAGGCCGCAGTTGCCCCAATCAGCATCCGTATATCCGATAAGGGCTTTTCCACATTTCGTGTAGTACAATCCGTGGTTGATGGTGCCCTTGAGGTATCTGAGTACCCTCTTGGCAGATGTCCAGTGGACTCGTTTAAAAGAGGTGCACCATTGGCTTAGTGCGCTTACTGCGTGAGCAATATCAGGGCGAGTTCCCTGTGCCAGGTACATCAGCGAACCTAGGAGTTCGCGATAGGGTAGTTTTGATTCGTCTACGTCCGTGTCTTTGACAGCACCATGCAGCTTGACACTAGCATCCAGAGGTGTCTTCACTGGCTTACAATCGGTCATGCCAAATTTGTCTAGAACGTCACGGATGTATCCAGCTTGAGATAGATGTATCCCGTCCTTGATCCGAGATATTTCAATCCCGAGACAATATTTTGGGTATCCAAGATCCTTGATTACGAAGACCTTTGCCAGTTCTTCTTTCAAGTAAATTATGCGGGTTTCATCGCGAGAAGCTATGATAATATCGTCTACGTAGACCAATACCAGCGTTCGTTTCTCCTTGTCGTAGTACACGCACGGGTCGGCATGGGTTGGAGTCAGTCCAAGTTTCTTGAGAGCTTCGTCCAGTCGTTCGTACCATCGACGGCCTGCCTGACGAAGGCCGTATATTGCCTTCTCGAGCTTGCATACCTTGTTACCCTTCTTGAGCGCATACAACATCTTTTTAGCCTTCTCGATCAGAACAGCGTTAGATTCGGTCGCAATAATCCTCTCAAGCATCTCCTGTAGCATCTCCGGCATCTCCATGTATACTAACATGTCCATTATGCCATTTAGATAGGCAGTAGTGATGTCAATTTGTGAGATCCGCATGCCTTGCTCTACGGACGCAGCCATGAGCGCCCTCAACGAACTGAGTCTTGCAACCGGGGCGAATGTATCGTGGAAATCTACGCCAGGACGTTGTGAGAATCCCCTTGCAACTACGCGGGCCTTCCTTCGTTCCAGCTCTCCGTTCGCCTTGTATTTGTTCCTCAGCACGGTTCGGCAGCCTATCACCTTTTCGCCATTGGGTCTGTCAACGAGTGTCCAGGTGTCGTTGCTTACGAGAGACTTAATCTCGGCATACACAGCGTCTCGCCATTCATTACCGTCTGGACCTGAAACAGCCTGAGAAAGAGATATTTCAGAAGCGGCCATGGCAAACTGCGCGTCGAACCACTCCAGATCTTCGGCCATATTCTCTTCTTCGGGATTTTCCTCAACGGTCGCGGGCCGACTCTGTTGCAAAACCGGTCCTTTCATGTGGTACTGCTTAGCTGGTCGACCAGGTTTCCCGGTACGAATCTTCCGTGGACGTCCAGGACCTCGTACAAGCGGTTGATCTTCGTTGAAGTGGTCATCTTCATTTGCAGATGGTGGCGGATCGTCATCCTCGTCTTCATCTTCAGCCGTGATATCAGCATCTGCTGGATCTTCGGGTGCTCGACGATGGATCATTTCATCATTGTTTGCGATATCTATCCCTAGGTTTTGAAGTGAGTCATCATCTTCATTGAGAAGCTTCGTCCGACCATTTGTCGTTTCATTACTTATGAAGTCTTCGTAAGTGTTATTCGTGTCGAATCCATCCAGGAATTTCACATCCCTTGCGACAATGACTTTTCGGTCCTTCGCGATCCAGATGCGGTAACCCTTGGAAGTATCAGCATAACCGACGAAAATGCCTTCGACGGTTCTGGGCTCGAATTTTCCCTTATTCGGATTCTTATTTAGAACGTGTACCTTACATCCGAATGATCTAAGATGACTTATGTCGGGCTTCTCGCCTTTCCATTGTTCGTAAGGAGTACATCCATCCAAACTCTTAGTGATGCAACGATTCCGTATGTAATTCGCAGTGTTGATAGCTTCTGCCCAAAATTGTGTCGGGAGTCCGGATTGTGCCAGCAGGCAACGAGCGGTTTCAATCAGCGTTCTGTTTTTCCGCTCGGCTACCCCGTTTTGCTCAGGAGTATGCGGAATGGTTAGGCGTCGTTGAATTCCGGAATCCTTCAATATACGATCCATGGCGGAGTTGCAAAACTCCTTTCCGTTGTCCGAATGAAAAGCCTTCACCTTGAGACCTGTCTGATTTTCGACGAAGTTCTTGAATTCGATGAATTTGCTTGTTGCTTCATCCTTACTCTTCAGAAAGTAGACTTGACACCATCTTGTATGATCGTCGATGAGCGTCATGAAGTAGCGCGCGCCTCCCGTTGAATTTACTCGCATTGGTCCGCAGAGATCAGAATAAATGATGTCGAGGCGGTGCTGTGATCTGTTAGCTCGAGATGAGAATGGAAAACTTGTTAGTTTCTGTGTGATGCATATTTCGCAGTTCGAAACTTTGGAGTTATCCTTCAGCTTGAATCCGGATGCTGCTTGAGTTTTCGACATTAGTAGTAAGTCTCTTAAGTTAAGATGGCCGAGGCGTTGATGCCAGATTTCGGTATCAGAGTATTTCTTCTGCGAGACTGTATTAGCTTGTTCGCCGGATCCTTTCAGAATATATAAGTCACCTTGACGTTCAGCGGTGAGCTTAATATTTCCTTTGATGTCCTTTACGGATGCTTGGTTTGAGCCGTATACGACTTGATAGCCTTTGTCCACAATCTTGGCTACAGATAATAGGTTGGTTCTCAGATTTGGAACATGCAGGGTATTTTCCAGTCGAATCCTTTTAGTTTTATTATTAACTCTTGTGAGAAGTTCTACGTTCCCTTTTGCATCCACCGTACTTGTTGCGTTGTTGGCTAACCTGATGTCGCTTTGTGTGGACATCGAGTTTGTCAGCATTCGAGCGTCTTTGCATAGATGAGACGTGCACCCGCTGTCGAGACACCATTGACTTGCGCCTACGCCCTTGGCGGGCTCGGATGACGAATACTGAGCGACTTCCGCGAAGAAACTTTCCGCTTCCGTATTGTTTGCTTTTTCGGCTTCTTGCGTCTTCCTTTTACGGCAGTCAGCATATTTGTGGCCGGTAATCTTACAGAAAGAGCATTTGTATTTAGGACGAAAAGGTGCTTTCGCGTTCTTATCGTTATGTGACGTCGATGCGTTATTCTTGCCGGATTTCGAATTCGGGTTGCGCCTGCCGTGAGCGAGCATCGCGCCTGATTCGCTGACGGTGACTTGATTTCGCGCTTCGTATTCCTCTACGATTTTTATTTTTAATTGCTCAGCGTTTGGCAGCGCGTCGCGAGATTCTATCGCGCATCTAAAGTTCTCGAAACTGCTAGGTAGGCTATAGAGAAGCATGATCGAGAGAAGATCTCCGTTGATCTGAACATCCATGGATTCTAGCTTATCGACGGCATCGAAAAATTGAGCGATGTGTGTCTTAACGTCCCCGCCTTCCGACATTTTTGTTTGAATAAGGCGTTTGAGTAACGTTGCTTTGCGCGCGGGACCTTTTGAGTCGTATATGGATTTTAATTTATCCCACACATCTTTGGACGTTTTACAACCACGTACCTGCTTCAACTCAGAGGGATTTATAGCTAGGATTAAGTCAGATTTTGCCTTGCGATCCTCGTTCTCCCACGCTGCGATGGCTGCTCGAGTTGCTGCGTCGTCGGCATCGCCACGAGATTTCGGGCATGGTCTCTCGCCACTCACGTAGCCCCAGTTATCGTTCTTAACGAGTAATGCTTCCACTTGTATCACCCAAGTATCATAATTGTCCTTGGTTAGCGTTTTTAATCGCGTAGAGTTAATTGTATTTGTCTGTGCCATCGTCGATTTATTCGCGGAACGCACTTTAACGACGATGATTTACTTATGACGCGTCACGGTCGATATATCGCGTTCACGACGTATCACGCCCGGAAAGAACAAAGAAACTCTCGCGTGGATTCAGCGAATTTAGATATGAAAAAGTATTTCTTCACTTTGTCGTTGCGGCTCTGGGCCCATAACCTGTTCGAGCTATGCAGGGATAGGTAACGACCGAGAAAACGAGACGGATGTAAAGCCAAATGTATCTCTTGTGTTTATTGGAAGAATACGTTTAACATAAAATGAATGAACGAAACGATTCGATACAAAGTAATTTGCCTCCGCGTTCGCGATGATCGAGAGTAGAGAGATAACCAAACAGAACGGACAGACTATTGAGAAGAACATGTATCACAATAAAATGGTAGATAGTAAACCCGACGACGCAGTCGGTAACGCTTGATGGCGCCCCGATATATCGATAGGGACATCGACTTTGAGTACGAGAATTTGCGATATCCCTAACACTTTGAAAAATCTTTACATTGTGTCATTAAAAAAGGATGTATAATAACAATTTTATAAGATTAAAAAATTTTATTTAAATTTCACAAGGGAATACAAGATATTTAAATACAAAGTTTACATGTGTATTTTTTAGTGGTCACAAAGAATTACAGAGGTAACAGTACAAGATAAAAATATTTTACCTTAAAATATCCAACGAGGGAATACAATTTGTATTTAAATACAAAGTTTATATATGTATTTTTCAATAGAATAAAAGATTTAATCACAAAGAATTACAGAGGTAACAGTACAAAATAAAAATATTTTATTAAAATACATAAATTTTTCTTGTAAAAATACTTGGCGCTGCTAAACTCCGAAATTTTAAATGAATAAATAAACTTATCCTATACTTAATTATAAGCCGCATTATTCGCCGTCGTCACGCACACCTATATCACTCGCTCGCACATACACACCACGCTGATAATCATTTTGTTACTCTCGTCGCATTCTTCTCTGAATTATTTTTATTTATTGTTGTCCTTATTTATTTAAAATTTCGAGGTCTAGCAGCGCCAAGTATTTTTACAAGAAAAATTTATGTATTTTAATAAAACATTTTTATTTTGTACTGTTACCTTTGTAATTCTTTGTGATTAAATTTTTTATTTTATTGAAAAATACATATATAAACTTTGTATTTAAATACAAATTGTATTCCCTCGTTGGATATTTTAATAAATGGTAATCGCTTGGTGTTGTCTCTCCACCTGCCCATCAGACTGCGGATGTAACGGGGTAGTCCTAGTTTTTTAATTCCGAGAAGTCCCATCACTTCTGTGAAAAGTCTCGATTCAAAATTCCTCCCCTGATCCGTATGAACTTCCGAGGGGACTCCATATCTAGAAATAAACTGATTAACAAAAGTCTCAGCTATTATCCTTGCTCTCATATTTCTCAAGGGAAAAGCCTCAATCCACTTAGTAAAACAGTCCACAATGACCAACAGATACTTATTTCCAGACTTGGTCAATGGAAGAGGACCGAGTATGTCCATCTGGACCTTTTCAAAAGGGAACCCGACATTATAGATTTGCAACGGGGACTTTCCTTTTCCCGACGGTCCCCTTTTCGAAACGCAGATCTCACAAGATCTACACCAATCTTCTACATCTCTTTTACAAGTGGCCCAATAAAATCGCTTAAAAATTTTTTTCAAGTGTTTTGTTAACTCCAAAATGTCCCCCCGAAAAAGAATCGTGAGCCTCCTCTAAAATCTGTTTAATTCGTTTTTGTGGAACAATGAGTTGATGAATCCTGGACTTAAGACTAGGAGCCTCCCATATCTTATAAAGAACTTCATTCCTCAAGACGATAGCGTCCCAATAGGAAAGGTAAATTTGAGCGGAAACGTCTCCTGTCGAAATCTCAGATCGTGACGGCCGTACCCCCGTTTCTTTGCCTCGGTAAACAGCCGCGATATTTTGATCCTCTAGCTGGTCTTTTTTCCATTCATCCAAAGTTTCTCCCAGCAAGATTATTTGCGCGACCGTTTTCTCCGATTAAACTGGGTTCCTCTCCTCTACTCTAGCACAAAACGTACAGCCGTCAATCTCGCACTGACGCTTGGATAATCCATCGGCGTTTCCATGCGAAAGACCTTTACGATAAATTATCTCAAAATTATATTGTTGGAGTCTCTCCAACCAGCGAGCTAATTGTCCCTCTAAGTCCTTGAAGGACATAAGCCATTTAAGGGAAGCGTGGTCCGAACGGATGACAAATTTACGCCCCAAAAGGTAATGTCGAAAAGATTTAACCGAGTCGACTATCGCTAACAACTCACGACGAGTAACACAATAATTTCTTTCCGTTTTACTCAACACACGGCTGAAGTACGCGATAACCTTTTCTAACCCTTCTTGCCTCTGGGATAACACCGCACCAACCCCGATGTTAGAAGCGTCAGTGTCTAACACAAACTCTCCCTCCCCCCTCGGGAAAGAAAGTACGGGAGAGGATGTCAACACCCGCTTTAAATTCTCAAAAGAGTTCTGACACTCCTCCCCCCAAACAAATTTCACTTGATTTCCGGTAAGCGTAAAGAGGGGCTTTGCTAAAGAAGAGAAACCTTTAATGAATTTCCGATAATAAGAGCAGAAACCGAGAAAACTACGTAATTGCCTTTTGGAATGAGGAACCGGCCATTCTTTTACAGCGGAAATCTTATCAGGGTCTGTAGCAATGCCCTCTGTAGAAATCACATGTCCTAAGTATTTAACCTTTCTTTCAAAAAGTACACATTTTTTAGGATTTATTTTTAAGTTAGCTAAATGTAAACGAGAGAATACTTTTTTTAAATTCCTTAACATTTCCTCAAAACTCTTTCCAAAAATGATAACATCGTCTAAATAAGATAAACAAATTTTTGATAAAAGTTTCCGAAGAACTTTTTTCATCAATCGTTCAAAAGTGGCAGGGGCGTTACAGAGACCAAATGGCATTACGACAAACTGCCATAACCCGTTCCCGATAGAAAAGGCCGTCTTCTCGCGATCTTCCGGGCGGATCTTAATTTGCCAGTATCCGCTTTTCAAATCCAAAGTAGAGAACCAACTATTGCCCGATAATTGGTCCAGGATGTCATCAATCCTGGACAAAAGAAAAGAATCCTTTTCAGTCACCTCGTTAACTTTCCGAAAGTCAATACAGAAGCGGATTGAACCATCTTTCTTTTTGACAAGAACGACCGGAGAAACCCAAGGGCTACGCGACTCCTCAATAACGCCCTGTTTCTTCATTTCTTCAATAATTCCGTCGACTTCCTCTCGCATTCGAAAAGGAACACGTCGGGGAGTTTGCTTAATTGGAGTAGGATTTTTCAAATTAATTTCATGATTAACAATTTCACAATTTCCCGCAACGACGTCTTCAGAAAAGACATCCTGAAATTCATTCAAAAATCCAGCAAAAACCTCCTTCTGTCCTGCGTCCAAATTTTCAGAATCTTTTTCAAATAGCCCTTTCAAGAAAGGAGGAACTACTTCAGAAGAATACGCCACCCGAGAGCAACTCAAAACCCTTCCGATTTCTGACTCCTTCTTTCCAAAAAACGAATCAAAAATACCTTCTAAATTAATGAGTTTTAAGAAATCTCTCCCCAGCAAACACTGATCATCAATTTCCGCCACGTACATTAAAATCTTATTCACAGAAAAATTTCCTAACCGAACTTCAACCTCCATTTTAAATTCCACAGGGACTCTCTCCCCCGTGGGATAACGAAGAAAACAATTCTCGACTCGAATTTTCCCTCTAACCTCTCCGAGAAACTTCCTACTCAAAATGGAAACATCGGAACCCGTATCGATTTTAAAAAAACAATCCCTCCCATCTAATTTCCCTTGGTAACAAAAATTATCGTAATCACTCTTATAACTAATCGAACAAATTAAAATTTCCGGGGTTTTATCTGCGAGGGTCACTCTTCCCCCGCTAAGAGTAACTATTCCGCGTTTCCCTTTTTCGTGTTCGCGGGACATTCGGCTCGGAAATGTCCAACCTTTCCACAAAGCCAGCATTCCTTTGCGGAAACACGATTTCGAAAATTGCGCGGAAAATCTTTGCGGACGCTACCTCTCCCCTTTTCCTCGGATTTTTCGCCGCCCTCATTTTGAGGCAAAGTTTTCTTTTCCCCTTTTTCGAAAGGTTTACCAAAAATTTCCCTTTTTCTCCCAAATCCCCCAAAACTTTCTCCCTGTATGGCCTTAACGGCCTTCGCTCTCTCTACCGCTAATTTCAAAGAGGTAACTCCCTCCAACTGAAGGGTCCTCTTCACGAAACCGTCCGTTATGGCAGAGATAAACTGCGAGCACGCAATCTTGTCCCGAACAGCGTACGGGCACTCGGGATAAGCCAACCGGGCAAGCCTTTCCAATTCGGAGCCGAGAGACGCAAAGTCCTCCCCGAATTTTTGTCTCCGATTCGTGAAGAGGGAGTAATAATTTTGGGAAAGGTGCCCTTCCCCGAAACGCAATTCAAGCTTCGATTTTAGCTCGGCGTATTCGAGATTTTCTACGTTTTCGACAGAGTCCAGAATCGAACGCGCTTTTCCCCTCAAACAGGAAGCCAATGCGATGGTCCTCGACGCGTCGATCCACTGATTTGCGCGAGCGATAATCTCGAATTGAGAGAAAAATTCCCGCAACGGGACCGATCCGTCATAAACGTCGGGCTTGAGCTTAAATCCGAGCTCCGCGCGCACGTCATTTACACCCGCAAACGCGGCCCGCGCTCTCGTATTTTCTCGCGCGTCGCACACTCCCGAATTCGCGGCATAAGCCGTGGGGTCCGCGCGCACATCACTCGCCCCCGACAGCGCGAAACGCGTCCCCGTATCCCCGGACGCTCTATTATTGGAGAGACTTAGCTGTGTTTGTGCGGAGTCTATCCCTCGGAGAAGACGGATCTCTTCCTCCTGCCGGCGGAACGTCTCGGCGTATTCTCTCTCTCTCTGCGCCTGTTCCTCGCGCATGTCGCGGATCTGGCGAATCACGGCCTGTATTGTGACGACTTCCGCCGTCGTCTCTGCAGTGTCCGACTCCGTTGTCCTCGACGCCGCGGCCTGCGAACGGGTCTTCGGCGGGGTGTGAGTGGTCGTCATTCTATCCCGGACGAGCCCCCAAAATGTTGCACTCCGGCGACTTTCGCACGCTCCCTAGGCACTCCCGCACTCGGTCGCGCGTTAACTCGCGTACCGCGGAATAAGGGAACACAGGTTTTAGGAACGAAAGGATAGTTTATTGCGAATGTTACAATCATAGAACGAGAACCAAAACGTTCGCTCGAGTTTCAGTCCGGAGGAAATCTGAAAGCCGGGCTGTATCAACAACGCATAGCAACGCCCGTTGCTAAAGACGCTCCGCGGCGGAAAATACCGGGCGAAGCTGCGAACTCAGCGCGAGTGCAACAATATATATAGATAAATTAAAAATATTTTTGTAACATTCTTTGCAGTGTGTGTGGAGATGGGTATAGTATCGGTATTGTTAAATTGATTAGCAATTTAATTATGTGATTGTACGTTTCAGTTTCAGACTGCGTTTCAATATTGAAAGTACGGCGCGTGTAGTTGACGAAGCGAAAGAATATACTTTTAAAATTCACACGAAAAATTGTTACTATATATATAGGTAAACATAGTTCAGACTGACCGTATTTGGCAGTTTAACTTGATAAAAATATTAATTTTATTACCAGAGAAATTACATAAAAGTTTATTTGAAATTTTAATTGATATACAAATATAAAATTTTCCTACACGGTATAAATAATAAATATAATTAATTGAATAAGTTTATTAAAGAAGCATCGCATGAAGCGGACCAGGAGGAGGGGACGGAGGGAAGACACTAGAAGGGGGGGTAATAGTAGTGGTGTAAGGTCGCCCAAAGGTCAGGTTTCGAATAGAATTAAAATATGTAAAGGGTTGGGCACGTCCCTGTAAAACGCCATGTAAAAGGTATCAGATAATGACTGAATGTATAATTATAATTGTAAAGGTTTTTGGGAACGTTTTCCTGAAAAAAACGCCTTTCCAACCGTGGGAGGGAGAGAAATAAAAATTGAATTGAATTGAAATTGAATATTAAAAAAGCACCGCAAATTAAAATATATATCCTTTATTTGTTCTTAAAAGAAATTTCTTATGTCATTTATAATTAAAAACATATAATTGATGCACGATTATTATTAACACCGAATTAACACAGAATCTATTGCGTCAAAAAGTTGCAACTATATACATACATATAGATACTATTCAGAATTTGTAAATTATTTTTTAATTATATAATCGAAATTAAAGATTTTTTTTTAATAACCGCAATATTAATCAGATGGCAAAGTTAATTGAAAATAGCGGATATTAAAAATAAAAATAATAGAATTTTTACATCCGTATCTTACACAATTCGAGATCAATTTTATCAATGATACTTTTGACATCCGGCCGCTATATGGCTCCCACATTTAGAATTTATCAACTGAATTTAACATCAGATTAATATTTAGCAACTTAAAAAACTCTTAAGTTTGAATAACAAAAAAAATTTCATAGTTTCTTAATTAATGGTCTATGTAAGTCGCAACTTTGATGCAATAGACTCTATGTTAATCATCAATATCTTTTTAACTACAATTGACATAACAAATTTCTTTTAAGAGCTGAAAGTCCTAACAAAATTTTGATTACAATAATATAACTTCTCTCTAACACGTTATGCGGAGTTCTCGGCTTAGAGATCAATGCGCTCTGATTCTATAACTATTAACAACAATTCGTTATCATTATATTGTCGTTGCGCAACTTTTTTATCATATATTATATCTGCACAACGATAATATAACGATGATAACGAAACTGTATATAGGTATAGTTATAAGAGTAAAGAAAATAGCGACGCGACTTATCGACTATTAGCGACTTCGTCCGAAAATGACCCGCTTTATCTTAAGAACGTAGTTACTGCATTGGCCGCTACACGGTATGGCGCTGAAACCAGTGAGAAATGCTGGTCTCGTCTCAACCCGGACCTTTGGCTATCTGTCTATTAATCTGTGGCCGTAGGCGACTAGCGCCGAGAAGGCGGTTAACGCCGTAGGTGGCTTTGAGTCAATGCTGCGTAGCGTCCGAGCGCTCTTGCCTTTAGCGACTGGCGCCGGAGAAGGTAAATCATTTGATGATGGGGTCGTTTTTTTTTTTTAATTGATCTTTTTATAAACGGGCTGCAGTACCCAGGTTCAACCTTTTACCTGCATAACACATGAAAAGTTAGTAATTGTACATAAAGGTAACAGTTATGAAAAGCCGTTTGATTTTCGAGTAAGATAGTTGGGGAAAAATTTGCAAAAAACCCATAATACTTGTGTAACTAATTATAATTATAATGGAAATGGGAAGGAAGGAGGGTAAGGGAGATGTGTGTTACTACACAGAATCCAGAAAATGTTTCGGCAATTTACATCTGACGGCCATGGGAATCTCCTCCGTTTTATAATTTCCAGTGTTGCTAATAAGCGGATTTTTATGATCGAGATCATAAACTTTGAGAATCATGTCATGTATGACTTTGTTTATGTATTCTATCTGTGCTTGTATATGTAATTCTGTAGTACGCACTCTTGGAAGGTTGAGAATAATGCGAAGGAATTTATTTTGCATAATTTGCACGCGCTTGATGTGAGATTCATGTGCCGCAGCCCAGACCTGAGCTGCGTAAAATAAAACCGTTCTGGCACAAGTCTTGTATAGTAGAATCTTGTAGTCTAATTTAAGATCACTTTTATTGTTTATAAGAGGGTATAGTTTTCTAAGGGCTCCACGGGTTTTATTGATTCTATCGTCTATAGCAGGTTTCCATTTAAGGCTATTGTCGATGTATACCCCAAGGTATTTGACTTTGTAAGCCCAAGAGACTCTAAAATTTGAGACAATTATACTTGGTGGTTTTGGAAATTGTTTGCGCGTGATAATAACTGCTTCAGTTTTGTCACTGTTGATCGTCATCTTCCAATCTCCGAAGAATTGCACGATAGCATCAACATGTTTTTGCAGTCTATACACAAGCAATTCCGGACTCCAGGAGGATGTATATACGGCAGTGTCGTCAGCATAGACCGCAAGTTCGGTTTTAGAGTCCCTTGGTATGTCATTGATAAAGATATTGAAAAGAATTGGCCCGAGTATTGAGCCCTGAGGAACTCCAGATATAGCCTCATAGATGGATGAGGATTCACCCTCGAAATTAACAAAGAACTTACGATCTTTTAAGTATGAGCGCAATAGTTTGATCGTATGCATTGGCATGCCTAGTGAGTTTAACTTATACAATAGCGCCTTGTGCCAGACCGAATCAAAGGCCTTTTGCAAGTCCAAAAGTACCATTGCCGAGCTGCGTTTTTTATTTATCTCCATTGCAAAGGATTCTGTGACTCTCAGCAATTGCTGTATAGTAGAATGACGTGATCTAAAGCCAAACTGTTCATTAATTATGATATTATTGTTTGTCAAAAAGGCATCAATCTGCGTAAGTATTACCCTCTCAAAGATTTTGCTTAAGGAGCTTAGAAGACTTATAGGTCTATAATTCGCAGGTGAAGATTGTGACTTGCCCGGCTTTGGGAAAGCAAGTACCTTGGCCGATTTCCAACATGATGGAAAATAGTATAACCGGTAGGCATTTAGAATTATGTAGTAAATCTGAATCACGACTTTGTACGACGAGTTTTTGAGCATTGTCGTAGTTATTTTATCTGAGCCAGGGGCCTTATTATTTGGAAAGGATTTGATAATGTCAAAGATAATTCGAGGAGTGATAAATTTTAATTCGCATTGCGGAGTCGCTCTGTCTAATATTTCGATAAATTCATCTACCACGTTTGAGTGGGGCGACACAAGGCTGTCCGCTTCCTGATAAATTTTTTGGAAATTTTGTGCCAATAACTCAGCCTTATCTTTAGAATTATAGGCAAAAGTGTCATTGTCAACTTCAAACAGCGGAGCCGGGGTTTTGTTTCTCTGTAATAACCTCCAAAGGCCCCACAAGTTGTTATCATTAATTTTGACTTTCTTGAGTCGCTCCGACCAATTTTTGTTCTTTGCTTCTCTTAACTTATTTTGAATAAGGTCGTTAAGCAGGTTTCGATAATATTTATGTCTGTCAGAACCAGAATGCTGAAACTTTCTTCGAAAATAATTTCTTAGTTTGATAAGATAATTAATCTCAAAGGCGTCAGCTGGATCCGACGTTAAATGACTTAGATTAAAGTCAAATATCCTAGTGGCCCCAAAGAGAAACTGCTGTAAGTCGGAAATGCAAGAATCTATTAGTTCTCGCGCGTGTAAGCCATGTCTGATTTTCCACCCGTCCGTGATAGATCTAAAGGCCCCCCAATTAACCTTATGCGACTGAATAGACCTTTTACTAATCTGCGATTTATCAACATTTAAAATTATCGGGAGATGATTTGAGGATAGCTCATTTGCCGTTAGGCACGTGTAGTCGTGATTCAGATTCTTTGCCAGGAAAAGATCTATGTTGGAAGGGCGCTTGCGAGGCGCTTTATGCGAAAATGTCGAACTGTGTAAAATGCTCAAGTTATTTGTATTAGTGTAATGGTGCAGCCTGATGCCTCTGCTATCATTGCTAAAATTATTCCAATGACGATGTTTGGCGTTAAAGTCACCGCCGATTAAAATTTTATCATGTGCAGCATTTTTGAAAATCACGTCATACTTGTCAAAATCAAAACTAGAACTAGGAGAAATGTAAGTGACGCCAAGAGTCAAGTTCAAGCCCGAAATCAGTTTAATTAGCAGAATCTCACATCCGTCAATATCCGGAATAGGAAGGGTATGGTAGCGCAAGGCCTTGCTAATAATAATTGCAAGGCCTCCCGCCCTGACTCGCGGTGCATCAGCGCGTATTATATTGTAGCCAGCAAAGTGCAATTTAGTATTAGGATGTAGCCACGTTTCGGTAATTAGTGCAATATCAATATTTTTTGAGCACATAAAATGATTCAAGTCCAGATCTTTATTGTTTATGCTAGTGGCATTCCACAAGCAAATCCGCAATGGAGAGTTGGAAGGAGCCATTTTTATTTTATAACCTCAGCTGCCTCAACGAACGCTTGTAATCTACTAAGACCGTCCGTACAGTTTTCAAGTTTTTGGTTTAATTCTCTGATAGCATTAAACATTGAGTTTATGTTTACTAATTGACTCAGTTTTTTTATTTCAAATATTAGACTGTTAAAGTCTGTTAGGCCACCAGAGAGAGCAAAGTCGTTTATGTTTTTATTTTGTTCGTTGTGTTTTAAAGCTTCTGCGTATGTTTTCGGAGGCGAGTAGATTCGTTTGCTCGTTGGGGCAGTCGAGCTATCGGTAGAATAGCCATGACCGTCAGAATTTACATTTGGTTTATAACGCGCAGTATGAGACTCGTAAGTATTCGTAAGTAGTTTCTTATTAAGCTCAAACAGCTCAAGACCCGGGGAGCGTGCAGCTATCGTTCTTTTTTCTAAGAATCTCAAGTATGATGGGCATTTTGTATAACTCGCGGGATGTTCTCCCAAGCAATTGCAGCATTTTGCTGGGATATTTAAGTCTTTTAAACACTCAGACGTAGGATGATTTTCCGCGCATTTGACACATCTATACTTTTTAAAGCAGTTGGATGACGTGTGCCCAAACGCTTGGCATCGATAGCACTGCAGAACAGTTTTTCTATTTATGAATTTATCCCAATAGATTCTTGAGTGGAATAGATAGCGGATCTTCTTAAGTTGCATGAGAGAAAACTTAGCGCTCAAGTTTATCTTGTACGTGGCATAAAGGCTATTTTCATCATTAATTTGAGAACACGTATTTATTTTAATATCAAGCTTCTCCAATTCATTCGAGATTTTTAAGTTTGGTATATTTGGTAAACTTTTTAAAGTGACTGTTAACGACTTGTCCTCGGGTAAGGAGTAAGTATGAAATGCGTACTGTTGTTCAATCGCAAATTTTTTGAAGCCAGTGTAATCTTCTAGATTAAAGAATTGAATCTTGATTTGGTTTCCAAGAAACTTGAGGTAAAAATTCTCTCCCACGCTTTGTTTGAGTAGATTAAAAAATTCCGCATAGTTAATTATTTTGGAAGCAAGATAAATCGGTGGCGGTTTTCTGCCCGGGTTATGGCTGTCTGCATTTGCTATCGACGCCGCGTCGCGATTAATTGAGTTGATATTATTACTCACATGTTTTTTAGAGTTCTTTTTACTAACTTTAGGCTGAACGATTTCCTCCTCATCTTTCTCACGAATACTATCCGAGTCTGCTAGGCATTGAAAGCGGTTAAAAGTGCTGAATTTACCTTGAGTATCTGTGTCTATGCGGGGAAGTTTATCAGAGCCGGATTTATCCAGCTCGACGTCAGCTTGTCTCTTAAGCGTATGCTTCGTTGTAGTAGTTTTACCCTCCGAGTTGGAGGGGTGTCTGGACGCTGCCTTCTCAGGGGACACCGTGCCGCCCCAACTCCCGTCCTCTCAGCCGCCTCGGATTCAGTCCTCGCCGGATCCACTCACACACAACTCAGAGCAAGTCCAAAATGTCAATTACCAAGCGAAACTGAGAGCGATCCACCGCAGCTGCTGATGATGGGGTCCCGTCAGGGACCGTCATTATATACCGCCGGTGCGGAATCTTGAACGCGAGTAAATGTTCCTCGCTGTGCGACGCCTAGCGGTGTCGTTGCGAACTGCCGGTAATGCAGTTGCCGTGCGAGCGTATGTCACGAGTGGCGTATACCGCCACACACGTATTATTCATAGGTTTGATACTAGTTGGATCCATGTATGTAATATTTTCGGGAAAATGGTCTATTATAATAAATTTTTTCTCAGTCGATCTGTTCAAGCAGTCAAGAAATCCGAACCAATGAATAACTAGTCCAGACCCGAATCTGTTCCAGTAGTTTCCAGTTTCGTATCGTTTTATATTCTTCATGTGTTTTTAAGGATGTATGAGAGGTACAATCTTAGATGTATAGGGCATAAATTTCTTAATACATGAATTATTACTTATTTGAAAATTAATAATTAGTGGATAAGGAATAATTAGTCATGTTGTCAGGTAAATTTTTTATTTTAAAAATTATTAATTGGTTTAATATAAATAATTTAATTATTGCAGTTAAACATGATTTAAAAAACATGTAAATATTATATATACATATGTATATATATACGATATATATGTGTATTTATATTCACTTAATACAGAGAATTGCAAGAATAACATTAAATATAATAAATACGTATTTAATCAATACATATTTATTAAATTTCAAAAATAGAAGACAATAGTTCTATATTATAACTATTATTACATTTAATGTTATAGCGATTCTTTATATAATACAAATATAAATACACATATATGTATATTTGTAAAAAATAAGAGGTTTTATATATATATAGATACATATATATAATAAATTTAATAAAAATTTAATTCGTTATTGTCAATCTGTGAATAATTAAAAAGTTGCCGATACTTGCTTATCACTACAAAATGCATGATATCAGTACAAAAATACCTTTTTCAAAAAAAAATATAAAAAGGCGCCAAGTACACGCGCAATGTATGTTGTAAATCTAAAAATCTTAAATAGTAGTAGCTTTATTTCTTTCTAACAAAATAATTCACAAAATTGCGTTACCTAACTCAACCCAAGTGATATGTATAGTAGCTTTATTTCTCCCTAACAAAATAATTCACAAAATTGCGTTACCTAATTCAACCTAAGTGATACGTATTTCAAAAAAAGATGTAAAATCTTTAAATTGCGCCAATTGCAAAGAGAATATACTTTGAAAATTATATACTTTGGAAAATAATTGTTGTGCAACTACTTTTAAAAAATAAAACAAAATTGTGTTACCTAACTCAACCCATGTGGTAGTAGTTTTAATTCTCCTTGATAAAATTATAATATTACAAAGAATTATTTTAATCACAAAGAATTAAAGAGATAACATTATAAAATAAAAATATTTAATTAAAATAAAATAAATAAATTTTTCTTGTAAAAAACTTGGCGCTGCTTTTTTAAGGTCAACCCAGACAAACTTGCATAGGTGCATAAGCATATGCATAAACAGATGGATTTGTCTATTTCTTTTTGCACATATGTGTTTACACTTACGTTTATGCGCTATACAAATTTGTCTGGATAAGAGCCTCCGCACAAGACTCTCGTATGATAGCGTTGCGTAACATAACGTGGATTAACGCACAAGAAATGTATCGGTTAGAGCCTCCGCACAAAACTTTTGTATGGTAACGTAACGTAGATCAACGCAGAAGAAATGTATTGACGTATAAAGCGTCATCTACAATGGCAGCAGAAGTATACAGTAAGACGTAAGCAGTAAGTTTTTGACTAATGGGATTTTTACAATTCAAGAATAATCGACTGTGATTGGTCAATAAAATAGCTTACTGCTTACGTCTTACTGCATACTCCTGCTGGCATTGTAAACGACGCTTAACGCCGTAACAGATACGTTTCAGTAGGATATATTTTGAGAGATCTACGCCGGGGATCTGAGGGGGGAGCGGGGCGGGGGGGACCCCGTGGCGAGGGGGGAGCGGGCGGAGGGGGATCCCTGGGCGAGGGGGGAGCAGGCGGGGGGGACTCGATGGCGAGAAGGGAGCAGGGGGGCGCTTGAAGGCAAGGGTCCGGGAAAGGGGATCGGTGAGCGCGTCGGGACATGTTGTTTATTAAATATTGATAAACATATCGTTGACAAGGGATACCGCTGCCGTTCGGCTGAAGGGGGGGGAGATATCCGCGTTCTAGGCCGAGGAGGAGGAGGGGGGTAGGTGTCCGCGTTCTACGCCGAGGGTGGTCCAGGGGGAGGGGGGGTAATTTTTTCGGCGAGAAGGTATTACAAAGGCTAACGGGCGCCGTTCGGCTGCTGGAATTTTATCGGCGGCGCGCCGCGGGATGTTGGGGTCCGCGTCCAACGGCCACGCCGGTCCGCGTGACGTCACACGGCGCGCTCGCTCCCGACCTCCTTTGTCTCTCCCCCGTTCGCGCGCGTCTTCTCGTTGCGTTGTCTTTCCCTCGCGCGCGGTCTCTCGCTCCCGTCCCCCCGTTCGCGTTATTTCTTTGTCGCGCGGATTTAACTTAATAATAATTATTATTAAAAATATTATTCTTAATTATACTTAATAAACGAAAAAATGAATAATAAATAATAGATATATATGGAAAAAAATATTTATTTATAAAATTTACTACCGCACCTCTTCTTCTTCTCTCTCAAATTCGTGTTCGATTTCGAATAGATGTCGAAAGGAATAAATGTTTTCGTCTCCGTAAACGTCCCAGACTACGTCGTTGTTGTCACGAAGGAGTTCTCGTTCCCAGCGTCGCACACGCTGGCGATAAATGTTGATAAATCCACGAATTCGGATTTCATCGAAATATATGAAATTTGGCTGAAAACAAATTATACAAAAAATTTTTTTAATTTAAAAAAAATTTTTTTAATTTAAAATTTGTGAAAAAAATATTTATACACATCTGTCTGTGAGGGATCCGAACCGTCACCATATTGTAAAGCCGGATCTCGTGCACCGGCACGTTATCAACCCATATCCACTGTAACGTTAACAGAATAGTTAATTTTAAAAGATATATATAATATACGGTTATGTATTGTTGCATGCATGCCGCCCGGTATGCTTTTCAAAAAAAAACGTTACACCCAGGCCACAGTGAATCCGTGACTCTCTCAGACACTTATTCACACTCGCGCACTCACGAAAATAACGACGATCGTTTCTTAAAAAACTGCTCGCTGCACGCTTCAGCTTGGAGTTCGAAAAGCATACCGGGCGACACACACGCACGCAACGGTATTAAGTATACATACTCCTACTGCGGGGTAAACGATTTCTACGCAGTCTTCGATTCTTCTGCGATATCTTTGTTCCATATCTTCTTCCATTTCTTCTTCCATTTTTTTTGTTATTTCTTTTTCCATTTCTTCATCTATTTCTTCGCCCATTTTTTCTTTTTTTACACTGTACTCTACTTGCGAACGTTTTCACACTACTGACTGACTGACTTAACTGACTGCCGAGGACTAAACCAGAGCTCAGAAGAGTAATTAAGATAAAATATATCTAGCATTACAATAGCGAGAAAGGATTCGTCGAAGCATCGGCACCACATATAGGCGAGCGTCGCCGGATCATGGCTTCATAGTTTACGATATACGATATACGATTTACCTTTCAAGCGGCCCAAGTTGTTCGAGTCAAACGTCGCATATACGGCTCGAATAGAAATGCGTGTGAAGAAATTAAGTCATGATTTTTATATTAAAAAAAAAAATATTTTTTAATTCTTTCTTTTTTTACATATCTTTTGTTTTTACGTACGGTAGCGCACTAAAAAAATAAAGCTGCGAGCTCACAAACGACGAGCTGATGTTTATCGAAAGCATCGCTATTGAGTATTACATTCAATACTTGCGTAGGATCCGTTACAGTGGACGCGATTTTGGAGAATTGCCTGAACTTGACATCGACCGTTTCGACAATTCTACTCAATCGATGAAACATCGCGGATAAAATAGCCGAAGTAAACAATTGATAAAATTTGTCACCGATGACGATTTAACCGTTGCGGAGTCCTTCTCATGTTTTTTTCTAGGAAGAGCCGCTACCAATTACGATTTAACCGTCGCGGCGGTATTCGGTCATAGCGCGGCATATTACAAAAAGCGAGCGCCGATGTCCGGCTGCTGGAATGTATAAACAAAATATGTCTAACGATAATTATACAAACGCATCTATTGTCGCCAGGATGATTACGGATCCACATCTTGCGGATCAGTCTTCGGCTAGTTTTCGCGACGCGAACGTTCATATTCGAGGGTGAAGGTTTTTGTGTCAAGTATTGTCGGCACGTAATAATTGGGAGCTTAATCACTTTAATGCCCCCTACTTCCAATCTCATCGTTTTATGCGCAATGTCATTCAATATTGCAAACGATTTTGTTCGGCGTGCGATCGAGTCACGTGTAAGTGCTCCATCAAAGAATGTGACGTAATCTAAAAAAATAGTGCGTGAAAAAAGACAGTATTAAAAAACAAAACATGGAACATTTCGATAAAACGGAACGCAACCTGTTGGAACGATCCGACCAAATCGCTACCTTGGACGAATATTTTGCATGGATACGGCGATGCGAGGAGTTTATTGAGCAACTCGAAAAAGACTGTCGTTCCAAACGTCCGCGGCTCTCAATCACAGATGACAGCCGCGTAAATAGACAATCTTTAGTGGCAAGAATCGCGCGATTCGAAGTGCGAAGACTCTATTACAGAGACGGTTCGTACATATCGGTGGTGAGTACGCGGCGGGCACTAGTAGTGACGATAACGCGGAAAGACTCGTTTGGCGAGAGATCGATGCCGCGTTCAAATACCGTGTATTGACCGGTGCAGTGATAAATATCAATTATGGCATGCGA
Source organism: Temnothorax ravouxi (assembly GCA_030770255.1). Taxonomy (NCBI): domain Eukaryota; kingdom Metazoa; phylum Arthropoda; class Insecta; order Hymenoptera; family Formicidae; genus Temnothorax; species Temnothorax ravouxi. Next base: position 123,447 of record JASTWP010000426.1, read on the forward strand.
CCCGTCGACGTTACCCCCGCGAAAGCCGAAAGTCTCTTGGCTACGGTGTACAGCGCGATAAAGATCGCGGGTCCGGCAAAATTCAAAGTGGGTGACTCGGTGCGCGTTAGCAAATACAAACAATTTTCAAGAAGGGCTACACACCGAATTGAATTACCGAGGTGTTTGAGATCGTTAAAGTGCAGCGTACCAATCCCGTAACCTATCTACTCAAGGACTATCGTGGAAAATCCGTCTCTGGAGGGTTTTACGAGCACGAGTTGCATCGCGCGACTCATCCGGACGTGTATGTCGTGGAGAAAGTACTGCGCAAGAGGGGTGATGAGGTTTACGTTAAATGGTTGGGATTCGATGGATCGCACAACTCATGGATACACAAAGACGATGTTATTTAATTCGTGCAAACTGTATTCTATTCTCGACATAAAAAAATATGCAATATGTAATACATGTAAAATGTTTGAAATATGAAATACATATAAAGTACGTAAAAAATATGAAATACACATGTGTAATATCTTTGTTAATATTCTTGCCAATACTGTAATATAATACTCACAATACGTTAAACGTTATATGTTATACTACAGACATACATACGTTACATACATATAAAGCCGGCTACACACGTTCCGGTAGAACTGTCAGGTATGCCTGCGCAGGCACGCCTGTGCAGGTCTATCGGAACGTGTAGATGATAAAACTGCGCAGTTATTTTGACCTGTGCAGGCGACCGGAGCAAATACGAAAAGTCATCCGATATGCCTGCGCCGGAGTGGCCTGCGCAGGCAAACCGGAGCGTGTGTACCACCAAAGAGAAGCCTGAGAGCGGCCATTAGGGCGATTTAACTATCGAATATTGATATTATATGTATATCCATGAGGAATGGAAATAAGGAGGCCGAACTGGCATGGGAAAATTGTCAAAACGTGCGACCGCGAATGCCGAGCCAAGTAGTAGTGCATACTAATGCTCCACAAGGGAGCGCTTTCATCTCATGGGACTCACACGTACATGGTACACACACACACACACACACACACACACATCTCTATCCTTCATGGATATATCGAAAGTTGTTTTTAGTATAGATGCTCATAAGGAGATGCTAAAGGAAGAAAGTTAAATTGTTAAGAAAAGAAGAAAGTAAGTATTTTTTAAATGAAATTACTGTAGATATTTTTCTATTGTTGTTTTTGTTTCTGACGAATACTGGCAGGTTTACCGGAACGTGTGGGTGCACTACAGGCATCCGGTAGACCTGCTCAGGTATGCCTGCGCAGGCATACCTGACAGTTCTATCGGAACGTGTGTAGCCGGCTTTATACGTTACGTTGTACTACAGACATACATACGTTATACGACATACATACGTACAACATACTTACATTACATACATACGTTACGTTATACTACAGACATACATACGTTATACGACATACATACGTACAACATACATACGTTACATACATATAATACTACATACGTTATACGTTATACGTTATACTATTACATACAATACATACGTTACAAAGGTATTCGATAATGTCCCCATGGCAACGTATCGGTCGAATCGGGTATAATGTATCGCTTGTCGTCGTACGGACTCAGAGCGATTTTTATTTCGGACACGGTGTACACCTTGTGTAGTTCGGACCTTATGCAAGCCTGCTGTCGCGTCATTTCACTTTTGTCTCGCAGACACCGCGTGTAATCGTCGAACGTTATCAACCTGGCTACGACGTTACTTTTAACACCTTTAGCCTTTTTCGTATCTTTCTTACCTTCTACTCGCAAGGCGTACATCTTCGCCCTGAGTCCGACGAATTCGGTCATGATCGCACCGTTGTTTTCATCTTTCATCAAGCCCGGCACATTCTTGTTCTCGAGCGTTATACTGTACGCGTTGTCAATCGCGTAATCGCTCGTGTCGAATTTAGCGATGTTGCGTTTCATGTCCCTGTACACATTCTCGCACTTTATGTGATATATCAGACTGTCCGTATCGGTGTACATAATTCTACACATGTCTTCATACAGAGGAAACATGTACTCGTAATGAAATTCGTACAAACAAACTTTCGATATTTCGAGAATGCACATGCCGACGTAAATAGGTTTGTCAAATTTAACTTCAAGTTTTTGCAGTTCGACGGCTATCAGATTTTCCGAAAAAATGCTCTTGCTATGAAAATTTGGTTTCGAGATCAGTGCCTCCGCGTTGTATGGTCCGTTCCACTTTGTCAGTAATTTTACATTAACGTGATTGCGAACGTTTTCCATCGTTTTCCCGAAAACCGCGTTATTCATAAATTTATATAAATTTTTTTCGAAATTGTTTTTGGCCAGTGTTCTAAATTTCGTATTAAGGTCGATGTAATCGCGGAGCCATGGAGATTGAGCAAATTGTAATAAGCGATGTATCTTTGTGACGCGAAGTCCGTGGCGCGTGCACTGCTGTAGGTTGCGGTAGTGTGTGACGTAACGCTTATTATCGTACAGCGTGGCGAGAAGTTTGTCCTGCCGTTTGCCTGGCGGTTTATCGCGCGTCGGACAGAACGGTAGGTTGGCATGCGCGTCGTGTTTATACTGCGGATACTCTAGATTGACTTCGAGAATGTAACCCTTAGGCGAATTCGAAGCGATCGCGCTAAACTTGAAATTCGAAACGTCTTCGACCCATCGAAAATCTGCATAGGGCAGTGGCTGACACATCGCCCAGCCGTACAAGTTGTTTACATCGAAATACATCAGGTATGACAACGGTTCCGACCGATCGTTCGGATTCGCCCAAGGGTTACATTCTCGAAGTCGATCTAGAGTATCCGCAGTATAAACACGATGCGCATGCCGACCTACCGTTCTGTCCAACGCGCGATAAACCGCCAGGCAAACGTCAAGAAAAACTTCTCGCCACGCTGTACGATAATAAGCGTTACGTCACACACTACCGCAACCTACAGCAGTGCACGCGCCACGGACTTCGCGTCACAAAGATACATCGCTTATTACAATTTGCTCAATCTCCATGGCTCCGCGATTACATCGACCTTAATACGAAATTTAGAACACTGGCCAAAAACAATTTCGAAAAAAATTTATATAAATTTATGAATAACGCGGTTTTCGGGAAAACGATGGAAAACGTTCGCAATCACGTTAATGTAAAATTACTGACAAAGTGGAACGGACCATACAACGCGGAGGCACTGATCTCGAAACCAAATTTTCATAGCAAGAGCATTTTTTCGGAAAATCTGATAGCCGTCGAACTGCAAAAACTTGAAGTTAAATTTGACAAACCTATTTACGTCGGCATGTGCATTCTCGAAATATCGAAAGTTTGTTTGTACGAATTTCATTACGAGTACATGTTTCCCCTGTATGAAGACATGTGTAGAATTATGTACACCGATACGGACAGTCTGATATATCACATAAAGTGCGAGAATGTGTACAGGGACATGAAACGCAACATCGCTAAATTCGACACGAGCGATTACGCGATTGACAACGCGTACAGTATAACGCTCGAGAATAAGAATGTGCCGGGCTTGATGAAAGATGAAAACAACGGTGCGATCATGACCGAATTCGTCGGACTCAGGGCGAAGATGTACGCCTTGCGAGTAGAAGGTAAGAAAGATACGAAAAAGGCTAAAGGTGTTAAAAGTAACGTCGTAGCCAGGTTGATAACGTTCGACGATTACACGCGGTGTCTGCGAGACAAAAGTGAAATGACGCGACAGCAGGCTTGCATAAGGTCCGAACTACACAAGGTGTACACCGTGTCCGAAATAAAAATCGCTCTGAGTCCGTACGACGACAAGCGATACATTATACCCGATTCGACCGATACGTTGCCATGGGGACATTATCGAATACCTTTGTAACGTATGTATTGTATGTAATAGTATAACGTATAACGTATAACGTATGTAGTATTATATGTATGTAACGTATGTATGTTGTACGTATGTATGTCGTATAACGTATGTATGTCTGTAGTATAACGTAACGTATGTATGTAATGTAAGTATGTTGTACGTATGTATGTCGTATAACGTATGTATGTCTGTAGTACAACGTAACGTATTATATGTATGTAACGTATGTATGTCTGTAGTATAACATATAACGTTTAACGTATTGTGAGTATTATATTACAGTATTGGCAAGAATATTAACAAAGATATTACACATGTGTATTTCATATTTTTTACGTACTTTATATGTATTTCATATTTCAAACATTTTACATGTATTACATATTGCATATTTTTTTATGTCGAGAATAAAATACAGTTTGCACGAATTAAATAACATCGTCTTTGTGTATCCATGAGTTGTGCGATCCATCGAATCCCAACCATTTAACGTAAACCTCATCACCCCTCTTGCGCAGTACTTTCTCCACGACATACACGTCCGTATGAGTCGCGCGATGCAACTCGTGCTCGTAAAACCCTCCAGAGACGGATTTTCCACGATAGTCCTTGAGTAGATAGGTTACGGGATTGGTACGCTGCACTTTAACGATCTCAAACACCTCGGTAATTCAATTCGGTGTGTAGCCCTTCTTGAAAATTGTTTGTATTTGCTAACGCGCACCGAGTCACCCACTTTGAATTTTGCCGGACCCGCGATCTTTATCGCGCTGTACACCGTAGCCAAGAGACTTTCGGCTTTCGCGGGGGTAACGTCGACGGGTCGCATGCCATAATTGATATTTATCACTGCACCGGTCAATACACGGTATTTGAACGCGGCATCGATCTCTCGCCAAACGAGTCTTTCCGCGTTATCGTCACTACTAGTGCCCGCCGCGTACTCACCACCGATATGTACGAACCGTCTCTGTAATAGATCTTCGCACTTCGAATCGCGCGATTCTTGCCACTAAAGATTGTCTGTTTACGCGGCTGTCATCTGTGATTGAGAGCCGCGGACGTTTGGAACGACAGTCTTTTTCGAGTTGCTCAATAAACTCCTCGCATCGCCGTATCCATGCAAAATATTCGTCCAAGGTAGCGATTTAGTCGGATCGTTCCAACAGGTTGCGTTCCGTTTCATCGAAATGTTCCATGTTTTGTTTTTTAATACTGTCTTTTTTCACGCACTATTTTTTTAGATTACGTCACATTCTTCGATGGAGCACTTACACGTGACTCGATCGCACGCCGAACAAAATCGTTTGCAATATTGAATGACATTGCGCATAAAACGATGAGATTGGAAGTAGGGGGCATTAAAGTGATTAAGCTCCCAATTATTACGTGCCGACAATACTTGACACAAAAACCTTCACCCTTGAATATGAACGTTCGCGTCGCGAAAACTAGCCGAAGACTGATCCGCAAGATGTGGATCCGTAATCATCCTGGCGACAATAGATGCTATGCGTTTGTATAATTATCGTTAGACATATTTTGTTTATACATTCCAGCAGCCGGACATCGGCGCTCGCTTTTTGTAATATGCCGCGCCATGACCGAATACCACCCGTGACGGTTAAATCGTAATCGGCAGCGGCTCTTCCTCGAAAAAAACATGAAGAGGATTCCGCAACGGTTAAATCGTCATCGGTGACAAATTTTATCAATTGTTTACCGGCTATTTTATCTTTAAACCGTCGTCGGACTATCGACGCTCGCTTTTGTAGTGAGACGCCGTAACCGAATGGCGGCTCGCATGTTCTAGAAGGGTGAGAGCATTGCAGAGACAAGTGTCTAACTCGCTGTTTTGTTTATATTCACCGATAAAATTCCAGCAGCCAAACGGCGCCCGTTAGCCTTTGTAATACCCCCGCACTGATACAATGAAATCTGGGATATTTCGGGAGATGTAGACATATATGGATTTCGAAATCTGTTCGAAATCGAAGACAAGTTTGAGAGAGAAGAAGAAGAGGTGTGGTAGTAAAATTTTATAAATAAATATTTTTGACGTAGAACTACGTCTTTCTCGGGGGATATGCGGGTACGACTGCAACATTTTCTTGCAACGTTTTCATGCAACGTTTTCATTTTCTCGAAAAGTATTAAAGAAAAATATACTTTATTATATAGTTTTGGAAAGCTCTCAATGTAAGCTAAATGTTTTCGGGGTTAATTTTTTGTTAGCGATTTTCTGGAAACCGGTTTTTATAATTTTTTTAATTTTTTGGAAAATAATTGATCGAATCTTAAAGAATTATAGATCAAACAGGGGTAAAATTTTTCGGGGAGTGCTATAAAGTGTATAATTTTTCCTTACCGATCTTTTTGGAAGCCGGTACCGAAATTTTTTCAATTTTTCGGGAATTAATTAATCGAATTTTAAAGAATTGTATATGAAGTAGGGGTGGAATTTTACGGGGAGTGTTATAAAGTGTACTATTTTTTGTTACCGATTTTTTACGTTACCGATCTTATTTGAAACCGGTTTTTTTTCTCGAAAAGTATTAAAGAAAAATATACTTTATTATATAGTTTTGGAAAGCTCTCGATGTAAGCTAAATGTTTTCGGGGTTAATTTTTTGTTATCGATTTTCTGGAAACCGGTTTTTATAATTTTTTTAATTTTTTGAAAAATAATTGATCAAATCTTAAAGAATTATAGATCAAACAGAGGTAGAATTTTCCGGGGAATGCTATAAAGTGTATAATTTTTTGTTACCGATCTTTTTGGAAGCCTGTACCAAAATTTTTTCAATTTTTCGGGAATTAATTGATTGAATCCTTTCTAAAAAAAGTCATGTTAAGTCGATACTCGCATATCTCGAAGTTTTTTGTTGCCGCTTTTCCGCGATGCCAATTAGTTCTCTCGCTGCGTTTACTTTATTTGCAGCTGTCATCGTATATATTTTGACAGTTGTGTATATTGTGTGTATCAAGAAGTTAATAGCATAATGTTAAAGCTAAATAGCGCGCGCGAAGCGCGCGTCTGTGGTCTAGTCTTAAAGAATTGTATATGAAGTAGGGGTAGAATTTTACGGGAAGCGTCATGATGTGTTCAGTTTTTGTTACCGATCTTTTTCGTTACCGATCTTTTTGGAAACCGGTTTTTTTCTCGAAAAGTATTAAAGAAAAATATACTTTATTATATAGTTTTGAAAAGCTTTTGATGTAAGCTAAATGTTTTTGGAGAACGAGCGTGGCCTAGTAGACAGCGCACTGGTCTATTGAGCCAAACGTCCCGGGTTCGATTCCCGTTAGAGCTAGAAAATTTTATTCGCTCGTTCTCCTCTCGGAAGGCAATAGCAAACCACCGAGAGTATGTCTGTAGAGTAGGTTCCATATATAATGTGTATAATCCACGTGCGCAACACATGTATATGAAGAGAAGTCACCACGCTCAGGCATGAGTAATAGGACTGAGGATAGATGAAATGTTTTCGGGGTTAATTTTTTGATACCGATTTTTTAAACTTTCTTGAAAAGTATTAAAGAAAAATATACTTTATTATATAGTTTTTGACAGCTCTCGATGTAAGTTAAATGTTTTTGCAATTTAATAAAAAAATAAAAAATAAAATGAATAAATGAATCTCGCACAATTAACGTTTTTCTCTCGCACGATGTCGGGCACAGACTCGATGTTGAATGCCTCTTCCATATATGTTCTATTCTAATAGACGTAGTTCTACGTGTTGATTGCGGCACAGTTGTTACTGTGCTTGTTGCTTTTTATGTTAATTCTATATCTATTATTTATAATTTATTTTTTCGCTTTCTTACGCGAACGGGGGGACGGGAGCGAGAGACCGCGCGCGAGGGAAAGACAACGCAACGAGAAGACGCGCGCGAACGGAAGAGAGACAAAGGAGGTCGGGAGCGAGCGCGCCGTGTGACGTCATGCGGACCGGCGTGGCCGTTAAACGCGGACCCCCATCCTCCCGCGGCGCGCCGCCGATAAAATTCCAGCAGCCGAACGGCGCCCGTTAGCCTTTGTAATATCCCCGCGCCGAAAAAATTACCCTCCTTCCCCCCCCGGACCAACCTCGGCGTAGAACGTGGACACTTACCCCCCTTTTTTCCCTCGGCCTAGAACGCGGATACCTCCCCCCCTCAGGCGAACGGCGGCGGTATCCCTTGTCAACGATATGTTTATCAATATTTAATAAACAACATGTCCCGACGCGCTCACCGATCCCCCCCCGGACCCTTTGCTGGGGAACGCAGGTCTCCCCCGCCCCGGGGTTCCCTCCGCCCGCTCCCCCCTCGCCGCGGGGTCCCCCCCGCCCCGCTCTCTCCTCTGATCCCCGGCGTAGATCTCTCAAAATATATCCTACTCGTTTCTTGTACGTTGACCCACGTTTCGTTACACTACGTTGCCATATGAAAGTCTTGTGCAAAGGTTCTAAACCTTAAAAAAGCAGCGCCAAGTTTTTTACAAAAAAATTTATTTATTTTATTTTAATTAAATATTTTTATATTATAATGTTATCTCTTTAATTCTTTGTGATTAAAATAATTTTTTGTAATATTATAATTTTATCAAGGAAAATTAAAACTACTACCACATGGGTTGAGTTAGGTAACATAATTTTGTTTTATTTTTTCAAAATAGTTGCACAACAATTATTTTCTAAAGTATATAATTTTCAAAGTATATTCTCTTTGCAATTGGCGCAATTTAAAGATTTCACTTTTTTTTTTAAATACGTATCACTTAGTTTGAATTAGGTAACGCAATTTTGTGAATTATTTTGTTAGGGAGAAATAAAGCTACTATACATATCACTTGGGTTGTGTTAGGTAACGCAATTTTGTAAATTATTTTGTTAGAAAAAAATAAAGCTACTACTATTTAAGATTTTTAGATTTACAACATACATTGCGCGTGTACTTGGCGCCTTTTTATACCTTTTTTTAAAAAAGGTAATTTTGTACTAATATATAATATAACTAGCTGGTTACCCGGGCTTCGCCCCGGGGGACATATGTAATAAGACACGCAAATAGTCTCTCTCTCTCTCTCTCTCTTTCTCTCTCTCTCTCTCTTTCCCTCTCTCTCTCTCTCTCTCTCTTTCTCTCTCTCTCTCTCTCTCTCGGGCGATGTCTCTGGTCATATTCACGTCAGCGAATTTCTTCCTGCTGATACATATGATCTCTTGCGCAAAACTAAAATCAAGGCTAAGCAATCTTCTTATAAATATGTTTGGAGTAGAGACGGTAAAATATTTGTCCGCAAGGACCATAGTCAACCTCCTATAATTATCGTCTCTGAGGCTGGTCTCGCTGATCTGAGGTGACTTGTTGACGATGTGTACCCTGTTCCTTCGTCAAATCTTGGGAGAAAGCACAAATATATTGAGTATAACACGACACTTAATCTTAACTGAAGTGCAATAGGGCTGCCGACGCTCTAAATTTATTCTTGTTTTAGTGTATATGCAACTACCTGTGAGTAGTTTTCTTTTACGTGATATTAATATACCACAGTTTATCGTGCGTCATCCTTTGCGGAGGTGCGAGCAAAATTCGGTAATCTCTTGACAACCTTCAAATATCCGCATCTCAACTTTTCTTTCTATTACTGTATCCTTTCTATTCCACATGCTGACGCATTTTTCGCCGGGGGTGTATCACCTGCTTATTGATATCACATAATTCCTATTTTTGTCTAACGATTTATGGTTATCGGTAGCGATTGCACTGCGTTTGTTGAATTTTACTTGTTTGTATTAATTTTGTAACTGACTTAACTCACGATTTGCCTAAAGTCTCGACTATGGCATAAATAAACATCAATCAATCAATCAATCTCTCTCTCTCTCTCTCTCTCTCTCTCTCTCTCTCTCTCTCTCTCTCTCTCTCTCTCTCTCTCTCTCTCTCTCCCTCTCTCTCTCTCCCTCTCTCTCCCCCTCTCTCCCTCTCTTTTTTCGACGAGCATCTCCGGCAGCATTCTTGTCAATGAATTGCTGCCGTCTCTTACTTACAAGTTGTTGCGTCAAGCGAGGGTCAGGGCAAGGCAGTTATCGTTTAAGCACGTGTGGTGCAGGGACGGACGGATTTTCGTCCGTAAGGATCAAGGTCTGCCTTTTATTTCCATATCCACTGAGGCTGATCTAGCGAAGCTTCAATAACTTGCCTTCACTCGCGTATCTCGTGCGACTTGACATGAATTGCTGAATATCATTTGTTATGAGCGGATAGAAAGAGCACTGTATATACTTAGTTGTCGACTCTAAAATAAGTTTTGTCTTAAGCTCTTATATGGCATAATTCCTGTGATTTGTCCCCTGCTTGCGAATTTTGGTTTATATCCATTGTTTCCTCGTGTCATCCCGGGGAGGACGAGCAGCTTGCTTTAATCTTGTATTTTGTTTTCTCTTCTATGCACGCCTCGTCCTTCGCCGCAAGTGTTTCACCTGTTTTCTATTAGTTTTACTAGTAATCGGCATTGATCTTTGTCACGTGGCATTCTTTGCGGAGACGTGAGCCTAATCTATTAATCTTTTCTCTGATTTTTATTCCTTATTATTTTCCATTTTTGCTTTTATGCTTACGCTCCTATGCTCACGCCACGTCCTTCGCCAGGGATAGTTACCTGCTTGTCTTATCTCTATTTTTATATACTGCCGAATGCACGTCGACAACAGCCACATTGTACTTCATATTCTTGTTTATATTTTGTTTGTATATTTATTTGTTTTTTCACGAATTGCCTAAAGCCTTGGCTATGGCATAATAAAGAATCAATCAATCAAACAATCTCCCTCTTTCTCCCCCTCTCTCCCCTTCTCTCCCCCTCTCTCCCTCTCTCTTCCCTTTTCTCCCCCTCTCTCCCCCTCTCTCCCTCTCTCTTCCCCTCTCTTCCCCTCTCTCTCCTTCTCTCCCCCTCTCTCCCCCTCTCTCCCCCTCTCTCCCTCTCTCTCCCTCTCTCTCCCCCTCTCTCCTTCTCCCTCTCTCTTCCTCTCTCTTCCCCCCTCTCTCTCCCGCTTCGCGCGGGCCCTAAATCTATTACTCTAAAAAATTCGGTAACAAATAATTATACACTTTTTAGTATTTATACATTTTGGATAATAGTTTCCACGTCACCCATGAGGTACTATTGCTAACGCGTTTTTTTTTAAGTGGTTTCCCCAGTAGGCCTATTCCACTATGAAATTCGAATTTGAATTTTACCTTTTTTTATTTAAAGTATTACTCTATTTAAAGTATTATCCTACTTATTCCATTTCGTTTGAACTTTTATTTAATAATATATTTTAGATATAATATTTTTTTATCAATTAAAGTACACTATTATTAATTCTCCACCAATTTTTTTACATGTTAATTTACAAAATTTCTCGATATACAACATTTTTTGTATAAGTTTTTGAATTTTCCTTAATAAGATGTCCTTGATTACTAATCTTATTGACCTTAACTTTAACATTATTCCTCTTAGTTGCTCTTGAGAATGCTACATATAGTTGACCATGAGCAAATACAGAATGTGGCAAATAAATTCCAACTTTTTCTAAAGTTTGTCTTTGAGATTTATTGATTGTCATAGCAAATGCCACTCGAATAGGAAACTGTCTCCGTTTGAGTTTAAACGGTAGTTCCAATTCATTTGTAAGAAAATCAATCCTTGGTATGAAGACAATCTGACCTCGAGCAGGGCCGTTCAGAACCTCCGCATAAATAAGATTAGGTTTCAGATCGTTAACAATAAATCTTGTTCCATTGCATAGTCCTTTTTTAGTATTCAAATTCCTTAATAGTATAATTATAGCACCAATCTTTATTTTGAGTCGATGAACTGGCATCCCAGAAGGCGTTACAGAATTTAAAAATTCAGTCGGGAAATTCAATTGTTCTTGTGTATCATCATTCATGATAGAGTCAATTGAGAGATATTCCTTTTCCTGTCCTTCTATTAGATGAAGGATTTCGTCATTAATTTTGAACGTGTCTTCATTCTTTGGACAAAGGATCGCTCGATCTTGATTATCATGAATTTGTTCTATAGTGATTTTATCACCAAAAATCTCACTAATAAGAGATCCTTTTGATATAAAATCCTCAGGGATTTGAATTATATCAGGATGTAGTCCGTCCGTATTTGTCAATTTACCATCTCCTAGTTGCAACAGCCAATTTGCAAATTCTCTTTCATCTCCAGTTCTCATATTTTGTTTAAGTTTAACCTAAATTACATTTTTCCATAAAAATAGGTTAAAATAGGTTAAAATAGGTTTTAACGTCAGTTTTCTTCTATAAAATTAAATATCTGTGAAAGGAAAAATATATAATTAAACTTATATAGATAAGAGATAAGAAAGACAGAACAAAAAGACAAAAAATCAATAAGATAATTAAATAAAAAGAAAATAAAGCAAAGAAATGAAAATAAAAAGACGTAAATTTTTTGACATATACGTAACCCTTCTCTCTCTCTCTATCTATCTATCTCAGAATGTGCGAATATCCGTTTTCTTCTCTCTCCTCTTTCTGTCTTTTCCTTACAATTTGCAAATGACATGTCACAAAATGACATATGATATGTGAAACTGTCAACTTACGAAGTTGTCTTTTTTATATGAATTTTTAATCGAGTATCTTTTTTATATAAATTTTTAATCGAGTTTAATCGATAATAATTTTATACTATACTTTCATATACTTTTGATAAAAATTCGGTCCACTAACGAAGAGATTCGGTCAATTATTTCCCGAAAAAATAAAAAAACCGATTTCTAGAAAATCGGTAACAAAAAACAATATACATTATGGCACTCCCCGGAAAATTCTACCCCTACTTCATATATTTTTAGTAAAAATTTGGTCCACTAACGAATGTGATTCGGTCAATTTCCCGAAAAATTGGAAAAATTACAAAAATTGGTTTCCAGAAAATCGGTAGCGAAAAACTATACACTTTATGGCACTCCCCGGGAAATTCTACCCCTGTTTCATATACAATTCTTTGAAATTTGGTCGATTATTTCCCGAATTCGGTAGATTATTTCCCGAAAAATTAAAAAAATTAAAAAAATCGATTTCCAGAAAATCGGTAATGAAAAATTAACCACGACATTTTCATCCCCGGGAAATTCTACCCCTATTTCATGTACCTGTGGTAAAAATTTGGTTTACTAACGAATGAGTAGTTCGCGTACATACATACATACATACAGACGACGGTACTTATATATATAAATGATGATGATATATAATACAGTATATAATACAATATATGTATTGGTGTCTCAGACTACAAATAGTCTCCAATGTTTAAGAATGCAAAAATATAGAAATGAAGGATTCGAGGATTGCAAACAGCCAACAAAAAGGATTACTTTACAAAACGGAAAGCAGTAGTGTATCCTACAATATGCACATATAAGAAATCGTGCAAATTAAGTGATATATACTAAATTACTAGAAATTTGATATTATGGGATTAATATTTTTCTTTATATATTTTTTTTTAACTCCGCCTTGGACGGTCCCAAGCCCGGCCTGAGAAAGGAGAAGGGTTAGAGTGGGCAGTCTTAGTACCCACTCCGTAAAATTAATTATATAATTTTAATATTGTTTAAATATTGTTTAAATATTGTTTAATCTTTGCTCACAAAACTTCCTTTATGAGAAAGCCAAAACAAATAAATACAAATAATTATGCATCGAATAAAATACAAGCTTAAAATAGAGGAAGCAATGTGCAAGTTTCTACTTGCACACTTAAAAACTATAAGTAAGCAATGTGTAGGTTTCTACTTATGTTTATCTTTATCTTGCATCTGATTAAATTAATTACATTAGTTTAAAATAAATATACTTATACTTCTTATACATAAACATTTTTAATATAGTCATTATATATATATATATATATATATATATTTCATGCCTTTCGGCTTTGAAAAGGGTTTACAATTCTAGCAGTACAATTACAAAATTATCATAGCCGAGTTCCGAATGTCTACTTTGCACAGATGCCAGTATATCCCTAAATTCCAACGTAAAATAGCCCTACCATTAAGTCCAATACTAAAACACAATAAATTAGTTAAATTAAACAATGTATATATAAAATAAAATACTATAAAATAGAACCAAAATAACTCTACTACTAAGTCAGATCCTAAAATACAATATTAAATCAGTTAAAACAATAGGTTCTTATTCATAAAACTTCTAATTAATAACGTCCGAATAAACTAAAATACAATAGTGACTCAAGTTTCAACATTCGCTAAGGGACTTTGGTATTTCTGTCTCTCCGCACTCCTCCCCCCTCCCCACCGTCTTCGACTTTTCCTCTCTGATTCCGTCCACTCTCCTCATTGCCTCGTAGCCGCCTCCGCCCTCGCTCAGGAACTCCTTTATCCGCATCTCCACTCTCGTTGCTTCGCACTCCCCTAAAATATGTCTTATGTTTTTTTCCTCTTCCTTACACATTCTGCATTTCCTGTCCTCTTCCTCCCTCCAATATTGGCTTCCTTTCATTTCATTTCCGCATCTGTATCTCGCTATCACATTTCTGGCCTTCTTTTTCTTTCTTCCCTGTAGGTATTTCGGAACTCCTTCTGTCATTATACTTCTGTAGTACTCGTTATATCTCGATACTCCTATTTTCTTTCTTCTTTCCTCCTTTTCCATTCTCTCTATTCCCTTCATTATTTCTTGCGTTATCCTTTCCGGTTTCTCTCTCTCCCTTCTCTCCTCTAGCTCCCCCTTGGACAACTCCAGTCTCTCCAACACCTCTTCTCTCCTTCTTCTCCATTTGTTCCCCTCGTTCTCTCCCCCCTCTCTGTCTATTTCCCTAATACATTCCCTTACTATTTCCTTCATCGACTTTCTTGCGGTTTCTTCATACTTTATTGCCTTTTTCAATGCTTCAAGTCTCAGTTCTCTCATCTTTGTCTCTTCTATCAATATGTAGTTTGGCGTTCTACTGCCCAATCCCAATATCCATTTCACGTATTTTTTCTTTACTTTATCCAGCCTTTCGTCGTTTCTCCAGCCCCACACCTCTGCCCCGTACAAGGCTATGCTTCCCACTATCGAATCAAACATTTTCATTCTTTCTCCAAAATCCTCCTTGAATAGCCTCTCCCCAATGCTCTATATTTGCTTCATCGCTACTGTCGCTCTTCTCATCCTATCTTCAATGTGTTTCTCCGATCCTCCATTCTTCTGCATCACATATCCTAGGTACTTTATCTCTTTCACTTCCTCTACGTTCTCGTCCCCCCATTTCCACTATCTCCTGCTCCCCCCTCTACCTCCTCTCTCAAACACCATTATCTTTGATTTTTCCGGACTCAGATACAGTTTTTTCCTTTCCAGGTATCTCTTAAATTTTCTTATCATTCCTCTCAGTTCTTGTTCACTCTTTGCCAGTAACACGATGTCGTCTGCGTACGCCATTGTCCAGAATTTTTTCCTTTCTACCACAATTCCACCAGTTTGTTCCTTCCTCATCTCTGCCTCTAGATCCGATCCATACACGTTGAACAGCGCAGGACTCATGGGGCACCCCTGCCGCACTCCACTTTTCGTCCAAAATTCTTCTGACTTTCTTTTCCCTACTTTTACAATGTTCTTTGTCTCCTTATACGTTTCCATTATTCTCTTTCTTAGCCTCCTTTTTGTCTTTAACTTCCTTAACATTTTCCCTAGTTCTTTCCTATCTACCTTGTCGAAGGCCGCCTTTAAATCCGCGAAGAACACGAACACCTTTCCTCTCTTCTTTGCCAGTTCTCGGTTTATCACGTGATTTAATGTGTATATTGCGTCAGCCGTGCTTCTCCCCTCTCTAAACCCAAATTGCCCCTCTTCCAGTTTCTCCTCGATTTTCTTCTTTAATCTTTCATTCAGCACATTCGCATATACCTTGTAGGCCGTGTCCATTAAGGTTACTCCTCTGTAATTTTTTACGTCGTTCTTCTCTCCTTTCTTAAATATAGGGCTTATCAACCCTCTATTCCATTCTTCTGGGATTCTTTCTTCTTTCCATACTTTGTTCAGCAGAACCACGAACACTTCTCCTATTTCTTTTGGCATCAGTCTCTATGCCTCATTCTCGATTCCATTTTCCCCCGGTGCTTTGCCTTTCTTCAACTTCACAAGCTGCTTAATTATTTCTTCCCTTGTTAACTCCTCCTCCTCCTGTCCGTCCCCCTTCTCCTTGTCCTCTTCTCCGTCCTCCTCCATTTCCATCACTGTTTTTTCCTTTGTTCCTTCCAAAAGATCCATAAAGTGAGCCGTCCAGCTTTCCAGTTCTATATTTTCGTCTATCCTTTATCTCTTCTTCCTGTACCTGTTAATGTATCTCCACGCTTCCTCCTCCGTTCTTATCGCACTTATCTTCTCTTTCTCTTCCTTCTCATGCCTCCCCCTCTCTTCGTCGCACCATGTTCTATATTCTTTCCTCTTCGTGATGTATTCTTCCCTGTTACTCTTCCCATTTTTCAATCTTCTTAGTTCCCTTCTGAACTCTCTCTTCTTTTCCTTCCATTGTTTGCTGTGCCACTCTCTCCTTCCTAATTTCCATAGCGTTATTTTTCTCTTTGCCCTTGTAATTGTCTCCTTCACTTTTTCCTCTATCTCTTTCCATATCTCCTGGCTCTTCGTCTTTTCGCATGTCCAATTTTTGCACTTTTCGTGGTATTGCTCCACGCCTTCCTTCGTCCACACGCTTTTCTCTACTTCCCATGTGTCCGCTTTCCTCCCTTCCCTCCTCCTCATCTCCCCCTCCATCTCTACCTCCAGCGGCATATGATCCGATTCCGTTCTAGTTCCTTCCTCCACCCTCCTCACCTCGTCCATCGTCCTCACATCCACCACCACGTAGTCTATCACCGACGATCCCATTCCTCCGACATATGTCCACCCCCCTCTCTCTCCACTTCCGTTCAGTATCACCCATCCTATATCTCTCAGTCTGCTCAACATTAATCTTCCTTCCTTATTTACTATCTTATCCCTTGACCTTCTCGTCTCCTCCTCCTTCCCTCCCCCCGTTCCTATCGGTCCCCCCTCGCTTTCCGTCCTCGCATTGAAATCTCCTCCAATGCTTCTTTCTCCTCCTTAATTTCTTCCGCTAGGGTCTCCATCGTCTTTTCCACATTCTGGCTGTACACCGTCACGACTCTCCATCCATTCCCATTATATTCAAAACTTACTTCCATTGCTCCTTTATTTATTTCCTTCACCTTTATTCCTTGTAATTCTTTATTTACTGCCGTGATAATTCCTCCCTTGGCTCTTCCCTTTTTATTCTCCCTCATCGCTGGTATACTGTTCCAATTATATTTGTTTGATAGTTTACTCCTGATTTTCTTCCACGTTTTCTCCTCCACCCATGTTTTCGTCAGTCCTATTAAATCGAATTCCTCCAAATAGTCCCACGTCTCTTCGCACTTGTTCATTATGCCTGCTATATTCCAGAAACAAATCCTCAGTCCCCTCTGCTCTTCCTCCCCCCTCCCCCGCCCGTCTCTATCTCCTCCTCTCGCGTTCTCATTCCCTACCGCCCCCCTCTCCTCCTCGAGCTTCCCCTCCCCCTCGTTCCATCTGTGCCATCTTCTGTTTATATTTATCTTCCTGTATCCTATTGTCGCCTTTTTCCCTCTCTCTCTCTCCTCCCTTGCCATGTCCCACAGCATTTGTTGTATTCCTCTTTCTTTCCTTGTTAGATCGTCCCCTATTATAATACCTTTACTCAACTCTTTCTTTTTGCTCATTATTTCTCTTTTTTGTTCCCACTTTTCTATCTCCGCTATTACCATACTTCTATTATCATTTATCCTTATTTTGTTCGCTTGTTTTACTCCAATTCTTATCTTTAAGCTATTTTTTACAAATTCCTCTACTTCCTGCTCCAATCTTTCCTTCTTCCAGTTCACTCCCTTTATTATAATATTATTCTTCCTTTCCATTCTCTCTCTTCTCTCATTTGTCCATTCCAAGTCCGCTATTCTCTTCTCCAGCGCTTCCTTCTCTCGCTTCCATTCCTCCCTCACTTTTCTTCCCTCCTCTTTCCTCTCTCTTCTGTCCTTTTTCATCTGCTCCTTCATCTTTTTGATTTTCTCTTTTAGCCCTTTTTATTCTCTGCTCATCTCTCCCATCAGCTTAACAATTTTTTCCTCGAATTCACTCCCTTTAATATCTCCCCCGTCCACAATATATTTGTCCAACGTCCCATTCTCCTTGGCCTTGGCACCCCTGGTTCCCATTTTAGTTGGTGGCGCCATGCCGCCAAACGTTGCCTAAAATCCCCAGACCCGTCACGTCAGCCAGAAGACCAACGGATGACAGGCGCATGCGCGTAAGATCACCTCCCCACACGTGCGTGGTCCTGTGTGTCAGGTTAGGATCCAGAGGAGGCAATTCGCCACCCAAGTACTGCGCCGAGTAGACAGGATCGTAAGAACCCGCATGTAATTCTCAACGAGCAACGGGCTTGCCTATACCTGCAATCAAAATGGCCCGAAGGCAGGAGAAGGCAGCCAGAGATTCACTCAAAACCGGAGCAACAACAAGAAGCGTGCGATAGTACTCACCAGTGTTACCAACCTCAATATAGTCATTATAATTATGTAAATATATATTTACACTTAAATGTGTCTAATTGTTTTATTATCAACTTTTATTTTATTAAAATGTATCTACTAAAATAAATATTTTACTTAAAATTTAGTTAAAAACATGATTTCTGATGAACAAGTTGAGGAACTTAAACATATAAATCTTACTGATTTATTCACTAAAAATGATGACGAACAATGGAAGTAATAAACGTATACAAGTAGTAGCGTGGAACGAAAATATTGAAATTGTGGAAAAATTTATACAGGCAAATTATGTAAGTTATGAAAAAATATAAAATTTAATAAAATAAAACAAAATAAAATTACTTAAAATAAAATAAAATAAAACAATAACATAAAGAACGACAAAAAATAATATAAAATAACATAAGATTTATTGTATATTTCAATTCTTGTTTTGATTCTTTTAATAAATAAAAGAAACATTCTTTCTATTAATCATATATTTAGTTATAAATATAAATATTAATTTTTGATATATTTATTATCATTACATATTATTTATAAACAGTTATAAATAATTTAATAAATTAAAATGGTATATTATATATCAAGAGACACGGTCGTGTCTCGCGCCAAGTACACGCGAAGCGAGACCGCACCGTGACTCTTTTACGCGACGCGACGGGTTGCGAGTACCCGAGATGTTGAGATCTCGATAACGAGTGAACGGATCAAGTTCTAAGTAGGCTTGATCGATAGCTTGAGGTCCAAATAGGGGGGGGGGGGTTCTCTTATAATATTCCGCTACGTGCTCTACGAGCGGAGATATTGCGACGCAAATCCAAAATGTGAAAAATTTTTTTTAAGATACTACTTCCTAACGCCGATTATAACATACGTGTAACAAACAGATAACAGAGAAATGTCGCTTTCACTTTTTCGACACTGGCGGCTAGTGGCGTTAGTATCGCCAGTTTCGATATCGCGCGCGTATTTCGAACGATCTAGTAGGTAAGTTATTAAAGGTCGATAGACTTATCGGTCAGAAGGAAGATTTCTATTTAGTTAAATTAAGTATATATATAATATATATTGATTCTTATGAATCAATCAAGCTTGAATTCGATGTTTAGGTATCCCAGGTTGCCGATGACGAGATACAGATAGTGCGCTTCATAGTTTTCGGTGTCCAGGTGTAATAATACGTTGAATTCGATGTCAACGTGTTCCAGGTTGCCGATAACGAGGTCCACATAGTGCGCTCCGTAGTTTTCGGTGTCTACGTGTATTAATACCTTGAATTCGATGTCCACGTGTCCCAGATTGCCGATGACGGGATCCAGATAGTGCGCTTCATAGTTTTCGGTGTCCAGGTGTAATCGTACGTTAAATGCGATGTCTAGGTGTCCCAGGTTGCCGATGACGATGTCTAGATAATGAGCTCCGTAGTTTTCGGTGTCCAGATGTAATAATACGTTGAATGCGATGTCTAGGTGTCCCAGGTTGCCGATGACAATGTCTAGATAGTGAGTTCCGTAGTTTTCGGTGTCTACGTGTATTAATACCTTGAATTCGATTTCTAGGTGTCCCAGGTTGCCGATGACGAAGTCCACATAGTGCGCTTCGTAGTTTTCGGTGTTCAGGTGTAATAATACGTTGAATTCGATGTCTACGTGTTCCAGGTCGCCGATGACGAGGTCCACATAATGCGCTCCGTAGTTTTCGGTGTCTACGTGTATTAATACTTTGAATTCGATGTCCACGTGTCCCAGGTTGCCGATGACGGAATCCACATAGTGCGCTCCGTAGTTTTTGGTGTCTAGGTGTAATAATACCTCGAATTCGATGTCTACGTGTTCCAGGTTGCCGATAACGAGGTCCACATAGTGCGCTTCGTAGTTTTTGGTGACTATGTGTATTAATAACTTTAAATCCGAATGTAGGACACGTAGATATTGAATTTGAGGTATTAATACACGTAGACACAGAAAACTACGGAGCGCACTATGTGGATCTCGTCATCGGCAACGTGGGACACCTAGACATCGAATTCAACGTATTGTTACACCTGGACACCGAAAACTATGGAGCGCACTATTTGTAACCCGTTATCGTCAACCTGGGATACCTAGACATCGAATTCAAGCTTAATTCATAAGAATCGACTTAAAAATTCCCTAGCGGCAGAACTAAAATTATGTCATGACATAATAAAAAGTCGTTGAATTAAAATTATGTCTAGACATAATAAAAACTGGACAAATTAAAATTATGTCTAGACATAATACAAATTGGATGAATTAAAATTATGTCTTAACATAATAAAAATTGGATGAATTAAAATTATGTCTGACATAAAAAGAATTCCGCATTTTTATTATGTGTATACACATAATTTGTTTTCGAATGAACGTAAAACGTATTTGTTACAATATCTACCATTATTGAAAATCGATATGCGCGACAAAAGCTCTTGTATATCATTAATTATGTTATTATTCATTATATATATTTCTATCCATATATTTTCAGTATTATTATTGTTACATTAGAAAAATTATTATCATTTAAGATACGAATCTTTTTCCGTTAGTTTGTAAGTTTCATGATTAAAAAGATCATGTCGTATTATTAACATATATTTAAGATTTATAGAATCGTTATTAATTTTATTATATATCTCAATTGCGCGAATCTTAAATATGTTTTGTAAAAATTATGCATAATATTTCTATGCAAAGATACTTGTTTAATTATTTCTATCTATTGCATTTAAGTATAGAAAGATATACAATTTTTATGTGTTTGCACTTTATATTTAATGAGCAGGCAATTAAATATATATGATTCAATTTGCACTACGTTTACATGACACCGTTAATCGGGTTTTATAACATTGGTAGTTGTCAGAAAGACCAATCGTAATCATTCTTCAGAAGAATGGAATAGTTGTGATTGACTGGCCTAAGAACTACCGATGTTATAAAACCCGATCAACAGTGCCATGTAAACGTAGTCTATGTCTCTTTATAGACTGACATAATTATATACTTTTAAATCTTTTTTTTTCTAAAATTCAATCAATTGAATAGCAAAAACTACGTTATCATATTATATATTTTTGGTACGTATAGTGTGCAAATTTATTTTGAAATAAAGATTATATATTTTCTACTGAATTATTTACACACACGTGCGGTTTCAGAGAATCATTTTTCGCCAACTCAAATATGTTTCTACTCAACTGTCAAAATATGAAAGATAATTTTATCTAGTTGTGACATTCGCTTGAATTTCCGAAATAATTTTCAAGGATGTGAGTACGAATATATATATCGTACTATTTAATATTTATAATTAATAGAAAATTATAAACGATGCGTTATGTATGAGAAATTTGACAGAATTGCTTTTATCAAATAGAATTAATTTGCGATTAGTTGAAGGAAATAAAAGAATAAACAAATCAGGTAAGTTTCAGACACGTGTTACAGATGTCTGTAATTATCAAAAACATCGATACCTGTAGATATCGGTACATATACAATTGCGAACAACATTCAGTAAGACACGCGAATAAAAATAAATAAAAAATTTTACAGTTAACGACTTATTAACATTAATCATGCTATATTGCGATTATGTTTTATGTTGAAATTGAAAAATATATACAAGGTGTACAACTAAAAGGGTTACAGATTATTATTTTTAAAAAACTAAGCAAAATATTAAATTGTTTTCTTTAGAAATAATAGTCCGTAACACTTTCAGCTTCATACCTTGTATATACTGTTTATAAGATTATAAGATATATTTTTTATAAGATTAAGATGCGTAACACATTACAAAAAGGCGTGATATTCGTACAAAAATACCTTTTTAAAAAAAAGGTAAAAAAAGGCGTTAAGTACACGCACAGTAGTGTATATGTATTACGTTGTTACCCTGTTATGTTGTTACCTCGAAAAAAACAAAGTGGTAGTATTATACCTCCAAATAGCTTTACCCTGTACATACTGTTTATAAAATGTGTAATACTACAAAAAGGCGTGATATCCGTACAAAATTACCTTTTTTTAAAAAAAAGTAAAAAAAAGACGCCAAGTACACGCATAGTAGTGTATATGTTGTTACCTCGAAAAAAGAGAAAGTGGTAGTATTATACCTCGAAAAAATATAAGTAACAAGTGGTAGACATAATCTTTATATTTCGAAAAATCTCGAAAAAAATCTAAGCAGTAGTATCTTTATTTCCGAAAAATTATAACCCAAGTGATACACATCACAAAATTATGTTACCTTATCAAAAAGAAGAGTCGCGCTTTAAGTGATCTATTACAATTACAAAAAAGAAATGATATGTCTTTAAATTACAGCGCCAATTACAGAGAGAACATATATATTGCCTCAAAAAATAATTGTTGCACTACTTTGAAAAATCTTTACATTGTGTAAATTAAAAAAGAATGTATGATAACAATTTTATAAAATTAAAAAATTTTATTTCACAAGGGAATACAAGATATTTAAATACAAAGTTTACATGTGTATTTTTTAGTGGTCACAAAGAATTACAGAGGTAACAGTACAAAATAAAAAGATTTTATTAAAATATCCAACGAGGAAATTCAATTTGTATTTAAATACAAAGTTTATATATGTATTTTTCAATATTGTTTCATCTCGAAGGACCAGAAACTCCTCTGGGCTGGCGCCAGACTCGTTTCAATGCGGTGCGGGGTAGGGTGGTTCGCGCTCCGTTTAGGTGCGCGGTAGGATCGTAGGATCGCGGAACAGGCACATTCAGTCAATTCAACTCGTATTATTTGTATTGTGAGAGAAGGTCTTTATTCGCTGAGGTGTCACAAACACGTTCACGTGAACACCACACTGCTGACACTTGTTATTCGAATGGCCGTGTCAAACGGTGACACGGCGGCTTTACACCAATATGGCCGAGAACGGCGCACGGCGCACGAGGCGCTCACAGAGATGATCGTTGAATGTCTTACACCAACATGGCCGATAACGGCGCACGGCGCACGAGGCGCTTACAGAACTAATCGCGGAATGTCTTGCGCGCGGTAAAACGACCGAACACGGCACTTTACCGGCACAACGTGGTATCTTGGTTTCTCTTGCGAGGGGAGACGGCCGACGGCGCAGATCCTTCGCAACCCGCAAGATTATCCTTAAACTCTCGCGAAGGGTGACGGCCGAGCGCGGCGCAGATCACTCACATTCGGCGAGATTGAACTTGAACTTCGCGAGGGGGACGGCTGAAGGCAGCGCAGATCACTCGCAACCCGCGAAGTTGCACGGAAACTCTCGCGAGGGATGACGGCCGAGCGCGACGCAGATCATTCGCAGCTCGCGAGATAGAACGATTCTCCCGCGGGGAGTGACGGTCGAGCACGACGCAGATCACTCGCACGCGGCGAGATTGAATACAGCCGAACACGGCGCTTAACTTTTAACTGAAGAGCACTGAAGTCTCGTTTTAAAATATACTGTCCGGCGCGGGACGACGGAGAGTGTGAGTCGACGCGGTGAACCACTTTATCGTGTTACGAGCGGGCGTCTTATCACGACACGCGGGATGGCAGGCTTATGGCGGACATCTTGTCGCGGCGCGAGCGGAAAATCTTGTCGCGGTACGAGCCCGGATCTCGAGTCGACGCGAGCCAGAGTTGTCGCGGCACGAGCTGAGATCCTGTCGGCGCGAGCGGAGATCTTGTCGCGGAACGAGCGGAGATCTTGTCGCGTGGCCCACCACCCGGTTCGACACTTTTGGCTTTGCAGAGACGGACACGTGTGGTTCACTGGCCGGCTACAGACGTACTCTACTTACTACTTAGCGCTTCCGGCGGCGCCGCGACGCGAGGATGAAGAACCATGCTAATCGATTTTGATAGATATGCGGGTCGATGTTCGAGCGCTCGCGCAATTTGATTGGTCGCGAGGCGCTCCTGGAATCGCGCACGCAGCCGATAAGAACGGGATCGCGGTAGCGCCTCTTCATCCGTCGCGAAGGGCTCGCAGAGCGTGTGAACTCGCCCCAATCCGGAACAAATATAATAAAAGATTTAATCACAAAGAATTACAGAGGTAACAGTACAAAATAAAAATATTTTATTAAAATACATAAATTTTTCTTGTAAAAATACTTGGCGCTGCTAGACCTCGAAATTTTAAATAAATAAGGACAACAATATATAAAAATAATTCAGAGAAGAATGCGACGAGAGTAACAAAATGATCATCAGCGTGGTGTGTATGTGCGAGCGAGTGATATGGGTGTGCGTGACGACGGCGAATAATGCGGCTTATAATTAAGTATAGAATAAGTTTATTTATTTATTCAAAATTTCGAGGTCTAGCAGCGCCAAGTATTTTTACAAGAAAAATTTATGTATTTTAATAAAATATTTTTATTTTGTACTGTTACCTCTGTAATTCTTTGTTACCACTAAAAAATACACATGTAAACTTTGTATTTAAATATCTTGTATTCCCTTGTAAAATTTAAATAAAATTTTCTAATCTTATAAAATTGTTATCATACATTCTTTTTTAATTTACACAA
This sequence comes from Temnothorax ravouxi, assembly GCA_030770255.1. Lineage (NCBI taxonomy): Eukaryota > Metazoa > Arthropoda > Insecta > Hymenoptera > Formicidae > Temnothorax > Temnothorax ravouxi. The sequence continues at coordinate 148,515 of JASTWP010000426.1, forward strand.
TGTAAAGATTTTCCAAAGTAGTGCAACAATTATTTTTTGAAGCAATATATACGTTCTCTCGGTAATTGGCGCTGTAATTTAAAAAAATATCATTTCTTTTTTGTAATTGTAATAGATCACTTGAAGCGCGACTTTTCTTTTGATAAGGTCACATAATTTTGTGATGTGTATCACTTGGGTTATAATTTTTCGGAAATAAAGATACTACTGCTTAGATTTTTTCGAGATTTTTCGAGATATAAAGATTATGTCTACCACTTGTTACTTATATTTTTTCGAGGTATAATACTACCACTTTCTCTTTTTTCGAGATAACAACATATACACTACTATGCGTGTACTTGGCGCCTTTTTTTACCTTTTTTTAAAATAAAATTATAACTGTAATTATATCTATTAATTTTAATTATAATTTTAATGTAAATTATACACTTGGATGGCGTGCAAGCCAGGCAACCGAAGAATTCTAGATTTAATACTGGAAACGTATCTTTCGAATTGCAAGTTCAAAGTAATACTATATGTTCTACACTGGGAAAACATTTATCTGTATTCTCATCGAATACAAGACCTGAGAAAGTCAAATTAAGCGACGTATTAAATACATCTAACCGTATTAGTAAGTTTCATATATTTCTTTTATATTAATTATATATAAAAATATAATAAATTAATATAATAAGAATTAAATATAATAATAATAGTAATTATATATAATTATGTAATATGTATATATATATATGGGCAGATGCATTACTTTTCGACCAAAGGTTGCGGGGGTGGGTCACCGATTTTGATGCCAATTTTCTCCTCGAAAATACACTAGAAAAGGAGATGATCCTGAAAATTTGACCCCGATTCGATCAAATTCGGCCGCTGAAAAATTTTTTGAATTTTGAAAAAAGTCAATTTTTAAGTTATTTTCAAAAATGTATATCTCAGCTTCTATATAACTTAGAGACTCGTTTGAGGCCGCATTATTTTCTGTAAACCCTCTACTTTTTATAAGGAAAAAATTGGTCATTGGTTTACACTCAAGTCCGGCTTCACGGCGAGCTGCTAACCAAACCACTGTTTTAGAGAAATTTTGCCTATATTTGAAATGCTGTGATATCTATAGTTTTCGAAATAGAGGGTTGATCAGCAGCTGATAATTTTTGTTCAGGTATACTCTGAAGAAATTTACCCACTTTTTACTTGATTGCTTTTATTTTGTTAAATTATGGCCATTTAAAGCCGATCAATTTTCGAAAAATCGTCATTTTCAGATAGCCAGAATTTTTTTCTTTCAACTCGAAATCCTTTGAAATTTTCAGGGAATATACTTCATTATATCCTTAAACAACCCTGAAAATTTCAATTTTGGAATAGAAGTGGTTTCCGAGTTATGAAGTTTTTAAAATGTCATTTTTTGATTTAATATGACATTTTTGTGGTTTTATCATCAATTTTGTAAATTTTATATAAATAATTGATATTTTTCGGAAAATATGTTCGAAAATAAGGAGCAAAACGGATTGTTTGAGAAAATTGAGGAAAAAAATTAATATTTTTTATTTTGATTTATTTGTTTAAAATTGTTCAAAGTTTATAGTACTAACGTTAATACTGTTATTTTTAATGTTTATTGTTAAAGATGGTATAGTTTTATATGTTATAATATAAAATACACATGTTTTACTTATTCTATTTATACTACTTAAATTAAAAAAATTTTTTTGTTTATTAAATGAAGTTATGCCCATTTCTATGGTGTTTTCATTTATTGGTTTATAAAATGGTGCAGTCTTGTCTCTTTAATGGTCGAAACGCTGATTAAAAAGACAAGACTGCACCATTGTTATAAGCCAATAAATGAAAACACCATAGAAATAAGCATAACCTTATTTAATAAACAAAAAAAATTTTTTAATTCAAGTAGTATAAATAGAATAAATAAAACATGTGTATTTCATATTATAACATATAAAACTATACCATCTTTAACAATAAACATTAAAAATAACAGTATTAACATTAGTAGATACTATAAACTTTAAACAATTTTAAACAAATAATTCAAAATAAAAAATATTAATTTTTTCCTTCAATTTTGTCAAACAATCTGTTTTGCTCCTTATGTTCGAATATATTTTCCGAAAAATATCATTTATTTACATAAAATTTACAAAATTGATGATAAAACCACAAAAAATGTCATATTAAATCGAAAAGTTGACATTTTAAAAACTTCATAACTCGGAAACCACTTCTATTCCAAAATTGAAATTTTCAGGATTGTTTAAGGATATAATAAAGTATATTTCTTGAAAATTTTAAAGAATTTCGAGTTGAAAGAAAAAAATTCTGGCTATCTAAAAATGGCGATTTTTCGAAAATCGATCGGTTTTAGATGGCCATAACTTAACGAAATAGAAGCAATCAAGTAAAAAGTGGGTAGATTTCTTCAGAGTATACCTGAACAAAAAATATCAGCTGCTGATCAACCCTCTACTTCAAAAACTATAGATATGACAGCATTTCAAATATAGGCAAAATTTCTCTAGTGGTTTAGTTAGCAGCTCGCCGTGAAGCCGGACTGGAGTGTAAACCAATGACCAATTTTTTCTTTAAAAGTAGAGGGTTTACAGAAAAGAATGCGGTCTCAAACGAGTCTCTAAGTTATATAGAAGCTGAGATATAAATTTTTGAAAATGACTAAAAAATCGACTTTTTTCAAAATTTAAAAAATTCTCCAACGGCCGGATTTGATCGAATCGGGGTCAAATTTTCAGGAACATCTCCTTTTCTAGTGTACTTTCGAGGAAAAAATTGGCATCAAAATCGGTGACCCACTCCCGCAACCTTTGGTCGAAAAGTAATGGATCTGCCCATATACAGGGTGTCCCTGAATCCTTGGTACTTTTCTCAGATTTAGATAGAGCGAGCCAAACTGAGTCGAAAAGTCATGTACCATTTTGCAATTTTTCGCAATAGTTTCTGAGTTATTAATGATTAAAAATCGCCGTATTAGCCCGCCCACCGCCAAATCCAAGCGCGCGGCGAGAAGCGGCCGCCCCGCGGTCGGCGCGCGGGCAGTTGTTTACTACAAGCGGCGATGATCACGCACGAGCGGCGCGTAACGCCGGGCCCCCGTCCTGAGCGATGATAGTTTCTCGCATTTTTTAAATAGAAAGAAAATATTTTAACATAGAAAAATTTTTTGTGCGTACGTATGTACATACGTGTGTACATGCATACACAGGAAAATATCAATTGCACTGTTTTAAAAAGCGATTACTCAATTTATTTTTTTTTTTTAGTAAGTAACGGTTGTCTTTAAGGAAAAATATTTTCTTGATAATAGTCTTAAAATGTACAAATTTTAGAAAGAGTCTTTATCATGTACTCGAAAGAAGAATTTATACTCCTTCAAAGAACATAATAAATTTTATCGAATAAAAAATCAAAATTATAAATAAAGTAATATGAGGACCCTCGAGATTAAAATAGGAGAAATCAAGGCTGTGAGGGAGATGTCAGACGCAGATCACAGTGCGTAATATCAGAAATTTATTCGTCGTTTTGATACATTACATCGATCCGTACGTTTCGGTTCAGTTTTGAGCCATCTTCAGCGGTAGTTACAGAAATTAAGTTACACGTTCTCCGTACTGTATGGTGAGTGTACTGATTCCAAGTATCAGAAACATAGACCAATTGATTCATATCTGTAAATTTGTTTAATTAATGTTGAGATATTAAAAAGATCCCTTAGGAAATTCACCATTCGGTCTGAAAAACGTGGAATACAAAGCCATGTGCAATACTCTCTGCGAGAAGACGTGACGATCTTATCGACACGACACATGCACAGCAATGATATGAAAGATCTTGCAAGAAGAGGCATGTCGTAGGTCAACACACCGGCGAGGATTATAACAAAGCACGATTTGACACCGTCTCAAAATGACACGGATTTTTTGCATCATGCATATGTCACGGTTTTGAGCAATTGTAATCCATGCTCATGAACTTTGGTCGTTGGCAAATCGGGGTTTTACTATTGATACATGCAATGTTGTGACGGTGTCAAATTGTGCTTTGTTATAATCCTCGCCGGTGTGTTGACCTACGACATGCCTCTTCTTGCAAGACCCTTCACATCATTGTGTGTCGTGTCGACAAGATCGTCAAGTCTCGCAGAGAGTATTCATTATGTACATGGCTCTGTATTCCACGTTTTTCAAGACAAATAGTGAGTTTCCTAAGGGATCTTTTTAATATCTCAACATTAATTGAACAAATTTACAGATATGGATCAATTGGTCTATGTTTCTGATACTTTGAATCAGCAAACTCATCATACGGTACGGAGAACGTGTAACTTAACTTCTGTAACTACCGCTGAAGATGGCTCAAAGCTGAGCCGAAACGTACGAATCGATGTAATGTATCAAAACGACGAATAAATCAGTTATTTCTGATATTGCGCACTGTAATCTGCGTCTGACCCTCATAGCCTTGACTTCTCTTATCAAAATAATTAGCAAATTAAATTTTTGTTTTAATTTTATATTTTTAACTGAAGAACTGAATAATTAGAATTTAGAATATTATTTATTTTAAGTAATATTATCAAGAAAACATTTTTTGTAAAGATCATCGTTACTTAAAAAAAGAGAAAACTGAGTAACTGGTTGTCTTAGCATTAGAATGATATCTTTTTTGCGTGTGCGTATACGGCACGCCATTTACTATTTAATATCATCATAAAAATTCTACCAAATTAAATTGATACTCAAAGAAAAAAAAATTATTATTACGTCTAGACATACTTATAATTCATCGAATTATATTATTAAGCTATAATTGAAAATGCAGAATTACAGTTATGTCTAGACAAAATATTAATTCTGAATTTATTTTACGTTATGACATAAAAAATTTTCGGGAATTAAAATTATGTGCATAATTGTAATTCCGAATTTTACTTATGTACGCAATTTTAATACTTGAATTTCTATTATGTACACAATTGTAATTCTGGAATTACTTTTTTTTCTTTTAGTAAGTAACAGGGTTCTTTAAGAAATAATATTTTCTGGATAATTATCTTAAAATGTATTCATCACAAATTTTAGAAAAAGTCTTTATTATGTACTGGAAAGAGAATTTATACTTTTTCAAAGAACATTATAAAATTTATAAGCGGTATTATTTGACCAAACTGACGTTGCGTATAATGTCGTACAATTACATTAATTCAATCCACATAACAGTTCTTCAATATTTATAATCATGGATCGCGATATAAGATCGCGAGCCAAAAATAATTCAAAACAGAAGTCGTTTTTGTTCGACCCAACTGGCCAATAATTTATTAATTTCATAACGTTTTCGGCGG